>PVJC01000557.1:0-121286 GCA_004026665.1 Murina feae
ATCATTGATTTCCCCCTAGAAGCTTCCCTCCCCTCAGCTGGGACTGCTTGGCACTTGAGCCAAACTCACTGTTCAGCCTGAGACTTGATTTCCCCAGGTAGGATTATGGAGGAGGAAAAATAGTGTTCCTCAACCCTTCTGAGTTCTTAGCGAAGGCCCTTGTAATGAAAGACAGATTACCAAGAGAAAAACAAAAGTTCATTAACATGTGTACCTCGTGTATATGTGGGAGATCCCAGGGAAAAATGAATAACTCCCCAAGGTGGCTTAGAATCCAGATTTAAATACCTTCTTCTTAGGGAAAGGGGATGGGAGATATAGGTCTTTTAAAGGAGGGTAAATGATTTTTAGGAAGGGTGAATGGGGGTGGGGGAGATAGTTTGTAACAGAGTTTGGGTATGAGGTCAACTTGTAGTCTCCTGTGGCAGGAGTCAGTCTCCACTGGCTGATGACACTTTTTACATCAAGGGAACATTTTGTGGAGGTCTGATTTTAGGCAGATCGGGAGACTTTAGTGAAAGCCTCTCTTTGCATTTGCTGTTTTTCAAACATCTGCAGCTCAAGATCATCAATATAACAACACAGCATATGTTGGGGTGGCATGTTCTCTGACCTTCAGAATAAACCCAACAAAAGCTTGTTTCCTTTCTTAGATGATTTGCCAGAGTAGCATTATTCCCTGGAGATAGTATTCTGACCAGACCTTCCTGGGAGTGGTCATAACACACGCTGTGCTTGTAGAAAGGTGTGGGCCATATCACTAAATAAATCAGGGTCAGTTTTCTCATCTTGTGGAAAGGAAGATAAAGTTATGATAGTTTATCTCCTTTTCCACAGGTTTCCTGCAGATTTGTGTCTCTGCTATAGCCCCAGTGGCCCCAGCTTCTCCGTGGCTCTGGAGCTTGTAGCTGCTAGGGTACCCGGCCCACTTGAAGGTTTGTGTCTCGGCTCCTCCAACCCCAGCACTGAGGCGAGGTGGGGCTCAGAGTTGCTGGGGTGCCGGGCGCCCTGCAGGCCGGGTCTCCGCTCTTCGGATCCCAGCAGCCCGGGCCACTGGGGTCCGAAGAGCGAAGACCCGGCCTGCAGGGGGCCCTGCACCCCAGTGGCAGCAGCAACCAAGCAGACCCAGAGGCCCTCTTCCAGTGGGCTGGGCAGAACGCCTGTGTCATCACCATGGCAAGCGTCTTGTCCCAGCCGCCGCCATCTTTGTCTCAGAGTGATGGTTAATTAGCTGATGGTTATATTACTCTTTTATTAGATTATATAGATAGATAGATATGATGAAATTTCCAGCTAGGGGAGGCAGAAGGAAAAAGAGCATCCCCACACACACACTACAGGCTGACGGGAAAATCATTGGCAGTCTGTTGTGCCACTCAGTCAAGCTTAATAACTATCTGCTACCCCCATCACAGTTCTCTGGCCTCTCTGCTTACCAGGAATTAGTTGATAGATACTTGGTAAAGACTGAAAAGCATCCTGAAGAGAGAGGAGATGAGATTTGGTGGGGAAGCACGGTAGCCCTGGAAGGAAGGCAATAGAATGAGGCGCTGAATGTAAAGCCTCTTTAGGATGCTGTGTCCTTACTGTTAAGGGGTGCCTTGGCTGTTAGATCTTCCTATTGAACCCAACTAGCAAATGTCAGGGATTCTGGGTCAGAAATCCCATGGATTTGATTTCAAATTATCTCCAGAATACTTTTCTCTCAGAACTGACAAGATTTCAATGAGCAGCAAATGGATTTGCACTTGAGGATATGCCTATGTGAAATCAAGAAACAAGAAACCCTCCTTTCTCACACCATAGGGGCTCCCCCTAAAGCCCTCCTGCAGCTCTGAACTTTCATAACATGGGCTGCAGGCAGCATTTTGAAGGGACCACAGTGCACAACTGTATACAATGGGTTAGATATATAAAATATGTTTAGTGCAAACATGCTCACTAAATTAACTATGGCTTACCAAATTAATTCCTAGAAGCAAAGAGAGAGAAATTCAATAAGTATAATTATGTTTATTGATTTTTTAAGGTCATGACTCAAAACAAAGAAATGAAAATGGTGAAGGTTTAAAAATTACAATAAAACTTAATGAAGAACCTGAATTTGAAATTATGCTTGACTTCTATATTTATAGCAACTATCATTCTCTTTATCAATATCTAGGGTTCTATCTTCAGAACAATGTCCTGTGTTCATGCTGGGAAATAGACAAGTCTAGACATGATTAGGATCTGAGACTCAGGCTCACCAATTTAGAGCCTATTTACTGAGGCTTAAGAGGTTTCGAGGAAATAAATTATACATCTACTATCCCAACCCAATTACATAACTAATCTGTGACAAAGAGAAAAATGTACACTTGGATGTCATATGATCCTTGTATTCTTTTGATGCTCCAGTAATAAGTTTACTTGAGGACCAAGATTCACATCTGACCTAATTTTCATTGTTAACAATGCACCAAGACATCTGATATGAACAATTGTTTCTTGAGGGGAAAAATGGCACAGTTGTCAATGAGACAGGAATTTACAAATAATTTTTAGAGGTATAACATTTAAAAAGCATCATTTATAAAACATTGTTTAGCTTATTGAAAATAGGTATATTCTAAACAAGCTTCATGTTTGAGAGAGAAAAGGAAAACCAATTCTAAGTGTTTAACTTCATAGATAGAAACTCAGTATTGCTTCTGGACACATCTATACCTACACTCACCCTCCACTCCTCAATTCCTAGCAATTCTGTGATTGTGCTTCTGAATAGTGGTCACCACGTAATACAGTCAAGACTGTTTTACCCAATATGAGTTTGCATTAGTGATCATTCATTCCTGCTTTCTCCTCCAGTATTCCTGGGGATAAGAGTACATACAGCTCAATCATGGATTGTTTGCGTGGAAGTGGGGGAATGACTTATTACAAAGCTGATTCTTGACTTTTCCCCACACCTATTGAAGCAGAATTTTTTTTAAAGCACCAAGTAATTCTTTTTTATAATTTTTTTTTATTGCTTAAAGTATTACAAAGAGTGTTAGACAAGTCTCCATTTTTATCCCTTGACCTTCCCCCCTCCTCCCCTACCCTCTGGTGTCTTGTGCCCATTGATTATACTTATATACATGCATACAAGTCCTTCAGTTGATCTCTGAAATTCCCCCCCAACCCTCCCCAGCCTTCCTGCTGTAGTTTGACAGTGTGTTTGATGCAGCTCTGCCTCTGTATCTATTTTTGTTCTTCAGTTTATAATGTTCTTTATTATCCATAAATGAGTGAGATCATGTGGTATTTTTCTTTCATTGACTGGATTATCTCACTTAGCATAGTGTTCTCCAGTCCCATCCATGCTGTTGCAAATGGTAAGTATTCCTTCTTTTTAATAGCAGCCTACTATTGCATTGTGTAGATGTACCACTGTTTTCTAATCCATTCATCTGCTGATGGGCACTTAGGCTGTTTCCAAATCTTAGCTATGGTGAATTGTGCTGCTATGAACATAGGGATGCACATATCCTTTCTGATTGGTGTTTCTGGTTTCTCCAAGTAACTATTATGCACAATAAAGTTTGGTGGTGCCAAAAAGATTGCAAATAAATTGGTTCATAAGGGAGCCAGAACTAAGACTTGACTTCATTTTCATATTTATCTCAGTAACTGTAACTCTAGTCTCTACCACTATCTTTCAATGAGCCAATGACAGAAAAAGAAATGTATGAGAAGAGATTAAATGAAATATGAGAAATAAAAATTTAAATAATAAATACTAGAATGCTGAATAGAGTGATTTTCAGCTCTCCTTAATGATGCAAAGTCATCATTACTCATAGAGCTGTTGTAACTCAGGTAATATTATTGAATTACAGGTGTGCGTTTTTAAAAAATATATATATTTTATTGATTTTTTACAGAGAGGAAGAGGGAGGAATAGAGAGTTAGAAACATCAATGAGAGAGAAACATTTATTAGCTGCCTCCTGCACACTCCCTACTGGGGATGTGCCCACAACCAAGGTACATGCCCTTGACTGGAATCGAACCTGGGACCCCTGAGTTCGCAGGCCGAGTTCGCAGGCCGACGCTCTATCCACTGAGCCAAACCAGTTAGGGCACAGGTATGCATTTTTATATGGATATTGATTTAAGTCAAATGAACCAGAGATGCAAGAATAGCAAAGCAAGGTAATGCAAAATAAAACAAAATAAAAAGTAACAATGTGATTCTTCTTCAAAATCTTAACTAATAAAAGTGAAATATTAAAATTAACCATTTCTTCAGGATGCTTAAGACACGTCCACCAGCCAATCAGAGTGGCTGTATGCAAATTAACCTAGCCAAGATGGCGGAGGCCGCAGCCCCAGTGTTCAGCTTCTCCTGGGCTGTGGCCTCTGCCATCATGGAAGCCTCCGTGGGGGGAAGGCATCCAGCACCCTGAGCCCGCCGATGCCTTCCCAGGCGGAAGCCTTGGGAGGTGGGACCAGCCAGCTGACCCTGAGGCCCCCTCCTGGGAGGCCGTGGGGTGTGGGGTGGCCGGCACCACCCCATCTGCTACCCAGGTGGGGGCCTCAGGCAGTGACCAGCCAGCCAGCTGCGAAAACCCCATCCTGGGAGGCCGTGGGGTGTGGGGTGGCCGGCACCACCCCATCTGCTTCCCAGGTGGGGGCCTTAGGCAGCGGGACCCCCTCCTGGGAGGCCATGGAGTGTGGGGTGGCATCGCCACCCCATCCACTTTCTAGGCGAAGGCCTTGGGTGGCGGGACCCCCTCCTGGGAGGCCGTGGGGTGTGGGGTGGCTGGCGCCACCCCATCCGCTACCCAGGCGGGGGCCTCAGGCGGCGACCAGCCAGCCAGCTGCCAAGGCCCCATCCTGGGAGGCCGTGGAGTGTGGGGTGGCCGTCGCCACCCCATCTGCTTTCCAGGTGGGGGCCTCGGGTGGTGTGACCCCCTCCTGGGAGGCCGTGGGGTGTGGGGTGGCCGGCGCCACCCCATCTGCTTCCCAGGCGGGAGCCTCGGGCGGTGGGACCAGCTGGCCGGCCATCGAGGCTTCCTCCTGGGAGGCCATGGGGTGGTCAGCACCACCCTATCGCTTCCCAGGCTGATGGCCCGGAGGGTCAGTGGGAGCTGTGGCCAGCTTAAAAACTGCCCTTAGACCCTCACCCAGGCTTGCCACAACCCCTGGTGTAAGGGTCTCCACTGGGGAGCTTGGCCAGCCTGCAAACAGACATTGGCCCCTCACCCAGGCTGGCCAGGCACATCAGCAGGTGGACATCCCTGGAGGGGTCCCAAACTGTGAGAGGGCACAGGCCGATCTGAGGGACCCCTCCCACCCCACCCAGTGCACAAATTTTTGTGCACCGGGCCCCTAGTGTATTATAAGAATGCTTTATTAAAATGTATGAATTGACAGTGATTATCTCTCCATACTGCATGTCTCCCCCAAAAGTATACACACTTTAACAGTTGATAGCTCAATTTTGAAGATGAAATGTATTTAAATAAATACTGCCTTTATAATTATTCAGTGTATATATACATTTTTGGGGACAACTTATATATAGACATACTAGGGGCCCAGTGCACAAAAATTTGTGCACTCAGGAGGTCCCTCAGCCTGACCTGTGCCCTATTGCAGTCTGGGACCCCTCTGGGGATGTCCATCTGCTGGCATGCCTGGTCAGCCTGGGTGAGGGGCTGATGGCTGTTTGCAGGCTGGCCAAGCCCCCCAGTGGGCACCCTGACCCCATTGGGATGTGGTCAGCCTGGGTGATGGGCTGAGGGCTGTTTTCAGGCTGACCACAGCCCCTTCAGGTTTTGGGTCCCTACTGGGGTGTCTGGGCAGCCTGAGTGAGGAGCTGAGGGGCATTTTCAGGCTTCCCACATCCCCTTCAGGTTTTGAGTCCTTACTGGGGTGCCTGGGCAGCCTGGGTGAGAGGCTGAGGGGCGTTTTCAGGCTTTCAGGCTGCTCACAGCTCCCATTGACCCAATGTCCAAGCAAGGCTGGCTGGAAGCAGGTTTCTGGGGTTTATTTATCTACTATATTGATACACTGTTCCTTTAAGCCGAGGCCTAGGCAGGTAATGAAGCGTCCTGTTGGCTTCAGCTCTGTGGCTTCTATAACTGAAAGAATGTTGCCTTAGTAGACGCCCAGCTGGCCTAGGCAGGCAGTTTCCTCCATAGCTGGTGCAATGGAAGCCTGCTGTTTGCTTCAGCTCTGGAGCTTCTATAATTGCAACTATGTTGCCTGAGCTGGGAGAAGCCTAGCCGGCCTAGGTAGACAGTTTACTCCTGGTGCAATGGAAGCCTGCTGTTTACTCCAGCTCCGTGACTGCCTGCCTCCATCTTGGCTGGGTTAATTTGCATACAACCACTCTGATTGGCTGGTGGGCGTGGCTTAGGTGTCCCATAGAAATGGCCAATTTCAATATTACTTTTTTATTAGATTAGATAATAAGAATATATAATCAAAAGGTTGGAGACTATAGCACTATTTATTTTATTCCTTTAGGACCTTGATAGTTATTAATTTGAAAAATTAAAAAATTACAAATAGTACTAATTTATGGTCATATATGACTTATCTTAGAAAATGTCTGTATTTTAATAGAGGACAATGCTTAACCTGGAAGAATTCAATACTAGCAGTGAGTTTCAGGTTCTCTGTTGGCAAGTAGATGAGAGATGGGGTAGAGAAGCCTTTTCCAGGAGAAGCATATCTGAATTCACCTGTTGCCTTTCACTTTCCCATGAGAATCAAAATATAGTCAAGTAGGTTACTGGTGGGTTCTGCAGGTAGTTTGAGAATGAGTATCTTAGGTTTTCTATATTCTTAGTTTTGTTGTAGTTTTAAATAGACTACTTCAGTTAAAGGATCTCATCAATTAATTATTATTATTTTTTTTTAGAAAAACATTCATTGTATTTTCTTTGGAAGAAAAACTATCAGTTACATATCTGTCTTTGCTTTTCCTTCCCTTTTACTTTACATGATAGCTGGAACATATCCAATTCTCACTTCCAAAAATGCCAAACATATTTTACAAAGAGATCTGGTGTAGGGTGACCAACTGGCCTACTTTGCTTAGAACTGTCACACTGCACTGAAAGTCCTACATCCCAGGAAGTCCTTCAGTCCTGGGTTAAGTGGGACAGTTGGTCAACCAAGAGCTGCACTGCCTGAGAGTAGCCATTAGTCACACGGGACTAGTTAAATATCAATCAATTTAAATAGAATAAAAGAATTCAGTTCCTCTGCTGTACTAGCCATATTTCAAGGGTTCAATAACTCTATATGGCTAGAGGTTACCTTAGTGGAAAGTACAGATATAAAACCCTCCATCATTGCAGAAAGTCTGTTGAATGGTGCTGAGCTGGAGGGTATTTCCTGCAATTACAAAGAACTAACATCTTTTAAAATAATACCCTAATCAAATATCACCATTTGGTTGAGCAAACTCATGTGATGGGCCTGCTATCTTAGTGAACACAGAGTGTGCTAACTCAGCAAAGCCACAGTGAAAACCTTTGTTTTTCAGAGTTCACATTTCCTGATGCATAAGCTTCTGGAACTAGGCCCTCAACCTTTCTAGATTTCAGAAATTTATAAACATTTGTTAGTATTTAGTAGAAATGGGAACATGGGATAAGAAACATTTGACATGACAGCAGAAAAAGATGACTGTACCCCTTTAAATTGCCTATAAAGACATGAGAATTGCTCTATCTTGTTCCCATTTGGAGATTTCCCCCCTGATGCACAGCACAGAAGAGAGGATAGCTGGATCTAGTTGAGTTACAGCTGAAGGAGGACACACATGAGGGAAGCCACCTTTGGAATGGGTGGGTTTAAGTCTGTCATATCCTCACCCCTAGCATCAGTTGGAGGAAACAACGGGGCTTCTTCTTGGAAACAGTGGCCAAGAATCATGGAGAAGGCACCAATTTGGCCATATCTCTCTTTCCTCAGGGCAAAGGTGAATTAGAAACAGAAACAAACAAACTGCCTATGAGTTTGTGAGTTTTTCTTTTTTTATATATATATATATTTTATTGATTTCAGAGAGAAAGGAAGAGGGAGAGAGAGAAATATCAATGAGAGAGAATCATTGATTGGCTGCCTCCTACATGCCCCAAACTGGAGATTGAGCTGGAAACCCGGGCATGTACACTTACTTGGAATCAAACCATGACCTCCTGGTTCATAGGTCAACACTCAACAACTGAGCCACACTGGCCAGGCCTGCCTATGGGTTTTAAGATGCATTGCTATAAGATCTAATTGTGAGCACAGGGATTTACCGGAATACCTCAGAGATATTGTAGGTTTGGTTCCAGACCACTGCAGTACAGTGAAATAGTGTAATAAAGTCACACAGATATTTTTTTTGTTTTCCAGTGCATATCAAAGTTATGTTTAAGTGTGGAATAGCATTAGGTCTAAAAAATTTACAGACCTTAATTAAAAAATACTTTATTGCTAAAAAATGCTAACCATCTTTTAAGCCTTCAGAGAATCATAATTTTTTTGTTGGTGGAGGGTCTTGCCTTGATTTTGATGAAAATCAGTATCTGGAAAGCTCAATAAAGCAAAGCATAATAAATGAGGCATGGCTGTATTTGTTTTAGAAAATGTTATTTAGAATCTACTAAGTTCCTACTCTTGAGCTATTCACAATCCAGTGGGGGAATCTAACATGTTCACTGGTTTTAAAAATATAATTTAACAAATGATTATTTAAGAAAGTGATGATGATGATGACAATGCCTAACATTTACTGGACGCTTTTCTGATGGCAAGTTCTATTTCCAAGTGCTTTTCATAAAAAAAAAAGTGCAAGACAATACTTTGGGCATATAGATGCTAGAAAGATTGTCAGGTAAAAATATAGCACATTATTTTTCAAAATTTCCAAGAAATTTAGCATATAAACAAAGCAAAACTCTCATAAGTTATTTAGTGAGATAACATAGTAGAGCAATTTAGATATTGAATTTTATTTGTAATAATTTTATGTTGGAAACATTTTAGACTTATGGAGTAGTTGCAAAGCAGGTACATAGAGTCCCCATATGATATTGGGTTTCTAGGTCAGAGAGCAATGGCTTCAAGTCCCAGTTCTGCTATTTATTAGAGTCCTTGGACAAGTTATTTAGCCACTCATATCCTCAGATGTGGCTTCTTAAATTGAAAAATGGCACAATACAATGCGGGGGAAAGGAGACATGTAATACTTTCAACAATAAAGAATAAAAAAAAGAAAAATGGCACAATAATACTTGCTTTAGAGGGTTGCAAGAAAGGAAAAAGGAGAGAATACATGCAGAGTGCTCTGCACATGCTTGGACCATTGATGTGCTTAATAAACCATAACACTTAATATTATTTATATGGACCAATATATTTGGTTTTCTTTTGTTAATCTTTATTGTTGAAAGTATTACATAGATCCACCTCCCCCCCCCCCCATTAACCTCTTCCAGACTGCTCCCCACTCAGGCCCTTACCACCTCATTAATTAATGAAAATTATATGTTAAAATAGTTTTAAGTGACCAGTGTATAATGACTATAGTTTTAGCTCTTCAAAGGATAAGCTCCATGTCCTCCCTCACCCTGCTGCTTTTCTCAGGCAGCGGAGGAAGCTCTCCTCTAACTTCCATTCAGGCTCAGTCCGAACCAAGCCAAATGGACCCATCGTCTTTTTATGTCACATTGTCTACAAGTCTCTTCCCACCTAAAGAAATGGAGGGAAGATGTAATGGGTTTACTCATTGTCTTACTATAGATCAGCAATTTTCAACCTTTTTCATCTCATGGGCATACATAAATTAATTACTAAAATTCTGTGGCACACCGAAAAAATATTTATTTGCTGATCTGACAAAAAATAAGTATAATTTTGATTTATTCACATCAAATGGTCATTATTATGTTGGCTGTTGTCATTTTTTTTTTTAAATTTGACAATCTAGAGAGAAAAAGGTCTGTGCCCCTGACTAAATAGTCTGCGTGTTTTAAAAATTCTTGCCACACATCACTGTGCCTCAGCACACAGGTTGAAAATCACTGTCTTAGACAGTTAAGGTGCCTTAGCAAAAGACCATAGACTGGGTTTCTTAAACAACATAAATGCATTTCTCACAGGTTTAGGGCAGGAAGTCCAAGATTGAGATACCAGCAGATCCAGTGTCTGGTAAGGATCCACCTTCTTGTTAGCAGATGGCCATCTTATGTGAAGAGCAGAGAGAAGAAGCAAACTCTGTCATGCATCTTCATATAAGAGCACTAGTCCCCTCTCGAAGGCTTTACCCTCATGACCTAATTACCTCTCCAAAGCCCCCTTCTCCAAATACCATCAAATTGGAGATTAGGGTTTCCACATGTGAATTTTGAGAGGAATAAACGTTTAATCCACAACATCCACCCAGGATAGGAAGCTGAAATATTCTGCTCGGGTGTGTTCAGTGTGGCTTCACTGAGAGGGCTTCCTGTGCACCCTCTTAGTGCTCTGAGCATGGGTATAAGGACTCCCTTGTTGTGGAACTGGTGAACAGTTCGCAACTCAGCCTCCCATGTCTCTCTGTTGAACTGGGGATGGGACTCAAAGGCCTGGGAAACTGGGGGACCAAGCAACTTCTTCCCTTTCTATGATCTCGGAGATACTGAAGACTGTTTCTCTACTTCTCAAACACAGAAAACTCCCTGGATTCACCAGGCCTCTGCATGGGCCATTTGGGTCATGCACACTCACCTTTATCATTGACTAACAGTCACTCTTATGATATGATTTCTTAAGAATGAAATACTTCTAACTAGACAGTATTTGGGCAATGGATTCAAAAGCAGTTTTCTGGCTTCCTAATTTGGCAATCAGTTGAGCACACTTGAATTTTTCTATACTTCTCTCTGCTACCTAGGGGATAATTCTAATCTATCACTTACTATCTCCCTTCACTAAAACAAACTCAAACTGAGTGTTTTTGTTTATATAAATCTCTCTCCTCTCTTTCAGAGAGGGGATGAAATTCACAAACCTTAGACTATAGGTCAATTTTAGTTGTTCTTTTCAATTCCTAAGAAACTTACCAGGGGCATTGGGAAATTCTGGGTCATTATAGACTTAATGGAAAGCCCCAGGCCAAGAGTTACAACATTTTTCTACTTTAAAAGCTAATGCTGATCTTAAGATGACTCTGCAATATGCCTGAGAATTATTCTTATCAAATGTTTTCTGGAAAGAATTCAGGCTTGCAGTGGAGAGCCTATCGATAGGTTTAATACTTCTAATCTACTATGCCATTCACTGAAGACACACTGCAAAAGTTACTCCTGTAAACACACTTCCTAGTGGCGAGATACTTCTTGTGCCCCAGATGGGCATTCTGATCAGGTGATGACCATGAGGACAGACATTCTCCCAGTACCTTCGCTATCATACAACCTAATGCTTATTGAGCACTTACTATCTTAAGGGCCTTATCCTTGGCTTTCCACATGTACTGTTTTGTTTAGCCTGCATAGCAATACTATGAGTTGGGCCCTATTATTATCCTCATTTTACAGTTGAAGAAACTGAGACATAGAGAATTTTATTTGCTTGCCCATAGTCACACAGGTAGGAAGAAGTGAAACCAGAGCTGAACTAGGCACACTGACCTTAGAGCCCACACACTTGGCCCCTGTGTAAAAATGTTTTACCTCATTTCACTTTGGAGTCCATGCTTTGTTAGAAGCCAACATTTAACTGCAGGCTAGGAGCCTTATCAAAACAACAGAAAGCAAATTGAGAGCCACTCAAATCATCCAGCAGCTTGCAAACATTTCTTCAGTCATCCTCTTACTCTCAGTTATGTCACTGAGGGTAGAACAACAGCACTGCTGGGGCTGAGGGCTGCATTCTCCTACTTGGCCACTTAGCTCAGTGGCTTTGAGGCCCACCGTGCTCTCTTTTCGCTCCTGAGCCAGTGCTTACTTTGAAAGTTAAAGCCAGATTGATGGAACACTGATTCAACTAAAGAGCCCAAAACTACATAAAAACTGTTTTACGTTACAACTGCGGGGGAGGGTGTGTTGGGGCCTGTAGTGCAGAAATCATTGTTTCCAGAACAGGGAAAAAGATCAGTTCTCTCGCACTACAAATAAGTTCATTGACAAAGAGGCCTCATGCTTTGAGAACAATCTTGAAACCAAGTGGGTAAGCTTCACAGAGTCCCTATGTAGGTCTCTTCTGAATCATTTTAACTTGTCTGCCTCTGTGTCTTGGAAGGTGAACGCAGAAGGGGAAAAGTCAGACTATCATGAAAAAATAAAAAGCTCTGACATCTTTGAAGAGTAGTATACAAAGCGTTGGTACTGGAGTAGACATTTCTTCTAACCAGCTGATCATCGGCTGTACTTCTGTCTCCAGGAGCTCACAACCTGTAAAGCATTCTTACCCTCAGCAGGCCAAGCTTCAGAGAAATTGGGTTTGTTGAAGGCACAAAGAGAGAAAAGCTAATTTTGTTCTGCATTGGCATGTGATTTATTTTAGGCCACAACAAAAACTGGAATCACATTGAGTAGCCCCAAACATTATGAATGTTGTAGAGGGGATTGTTGGAAAATGCTTAGTGGTCATGGATACTCCTCAGCCATGGAGATAAGTGAAGTAATTCCAGATGAATAATTAATATACACCAATTTAGATTTGCTTGGTAGGCAGAAATGTCAAGGAAGCCAACACATTTGACCTTAAACTTCAAAGTAAGCAAAGGTCCTAAGAAGTTTTGTTTCATTTTCATATAGTTTGAGAATGTCATTTTTATTCAGAGGGCAATAAACAATGAACCAAAACAACTCCTTTTGACCAAATAAGTCAACTCTGTAATGAACCATCTCACAGCTTCTGCTACTGCTGCTTCTTCTTTTTTTTAAGTTAAGGGGATTTTTTTTATTTAAAGCCCAGCAAACTTTTCCTTGCTTTTATGAAACACTGCCCTATGTTTCCAGTCAGAAAAGCAAAAACTTTCAAAGGTCATGTGATGTAATTCTAGAAATGTAGAAATAAGAAAACCAACTAACAAGCAAAAAAGGATGTATCTGATAAAAATCTTTGGCAGCATATCATAAAGGAGAATACATAAATATTCATACATATATATATAATCAAGAGGATTTCACCTTGAAACTTGATAGCTGTAATTCCTTAATAAAGACCACTTGTTTGACAAGGGCTAAATTAGTCTTTGAGCCGGGTTACACAGGAAATCAAATTCTGTTCCATTATAGGAGCCCTTCTCACTAACTTCTTTGAGTACACGGATGGGCAGAGGTGGAAAGAGGCAAATAAAGCCTTTTTCTCTTCCAAGACCAAAGAAGTTGGTGGATGTAAACACAGATTAAAGTGCTTCCATAGAGTTTGGGGGAAGAATACTTTCCCCTCTCCCCCCAGGATCATGACCTGTCCTACAGGAGGGGCACTGAATTCTGGTTTCTATAGAGCAATTGGGGATGATTTCCTTCTCAGAAGATGGGGAAAATGGTACTACTGCCTCAGAAGGCTCATGTTATGTACTACTTTTTATAATCAGGGCAAAGGAATGTAGCTGCCCATACAACCGCAAGATGCCTTTCACCTGTATGAAAAGTATGGTCATTGGTGCATGCAGCATACCAGATTGCAAGAGGGATGTATGATTGCTGGTTTAAGCCCGACATCCCTTGAGGGGTCCAGGATTGCGAGAGGGCGGTGAATTTCATGCACTGAGCCTCTAGTACCAATTAAAAGACAGATATGGGCATAGTGAATTTAAAAAAGCAACATACCCAATATATTGTTTACCAGACACTCAATTTAATGTCAATGATATAGGTAGCTTGACAGTAAAAAGATGAAAAATGTATGCCAATAAACATAGAAGGAATCTAAACTAATAAAAGCGGAATAGTAAAATTAACTGTTTCTCCAGGATGCCCACAGCCAATCAGAGCGACTGTATGCAAATTAGCCCAGCCAACATGGCAGCTGCCACTCACGGACCTGAGTAAACGTTTAGGCAGCGTCCGTTGCAGCAGGAGCGAAAGCGAAACTACCTGCTCGCTGGCTCCTTAGCCTTTGGCCTGAAGCAAAACACACATTTGCAAAAATTAAGTGTAACAATTGTTTCATTATAGAAGCCTCGAGGTGAGGCAGAGGAGGCTTCCTTAGTAAAAGGCCTCGCCTTAAAGGAACAGCATCAATTATAGGAGATAAACTCCAGGAACCTGCGTCCAGCTGGCCTTGCTGGGACGTTGGGCAATGGGAGCTGTGGGCAGCTTTAAAGCCCCTCACCCAGCCTGGTCAGGCACGTCAGCAGGTGGACATCCCCCGAGGGGTCCCAGACTGTGAGAGGGCACAGGCGGGGCTGAGGGACCTCCCGAGTGCACAGAGCGGCTGCAAGGCGGGACAGCGCAGGACCCAGGACCTGTGAGAGGGAAACAGGCGGCAGGGTTGGAGGGCATCGGGGAGTGGGTAAGAGATGGCAGGGGGTCGGCAGCCTGCTTGGTGGGCTTCCCAGGCCCTTTGTGGGGCATTGGGGAGTGGGAAAGAGGAGGCAGGGGGTTGGCAGCCTGCTTGGTGGGCTTCCCAGGCCCTTGGAGGGGCATCGGGGAGTGGGAAGAGGCGGCAGGGGGTCAGCAGCCTGCTTGGTGGGCTTCCCAGGCCCTTGGAGGGGCATCGAGGAGCGGGAAAGAGGTGGCAGGGGGTTGGCAGCCTGCTTGGTGGGCTTTCCAGGCCCCTTGCAGGGCACCAGGAAGCGAGAAAGCAAGGTGGCAGGCTGGGAGTGGGAAAGAGGCAGCGGGGCGGTCTTGGCCTGTTTGGCAGCTGCCCAGGCCCTTTGCGGGGCACCAGGGAGTGGGAAAGCAAGGCTGCAGGGGCCAAGGGCCTCCTTGGCAGCTCCCCAGACTCCTTGGCGGCACCGGGAAGTGGGAAAGAAAGGCAGCAGGGGACCGGTGAGTGGGAAAGAGTTGGTGGCCTGCTTGGCAGCTCCCCAGGCCCTTTGCGGGGCACTGGGGAGCGGGAAAGCAAGCTCTTGGGGGCTGGGGTCCTGCTTGGCGGCTCCCCAGACTCCTTCCGGGGATCAGGGAGCAGGAAAAGGCTGGCCTGACCACGAGGCAGGGTTTTCCCTGCTTTCTGGTGGCTGGAGGAAAATGGGCAGTAGGCAAGCTTGAAAGGCAGGCAGCACCCAGCCCTGGCCACAGCTCAAAAAAGAGAACAACATGCAGGGGAGGGCAAGAGTCTGAGAGATCAACATAGAGGGGGTGCCTGCTCCAAGCCTCCACGGTGTGCCTGGCGGGAGGCCCCCGGCAGGTAGACACACACAGGAGGACTGCTCCAAGCCTCTGATGCGGCTGGGGGCAGATCCCCACTGGACACACACACACACACAGAAGGTGCCTGGCAGACTGGGGCCATCATAGGGTATCCACTGAAGGGTCCCAGACTGTGAGAGGGCACTCCCTCCACCCCGAGTGCACAAATTTTGTGCACCAGGCCCCTAGTAGCAATATAAATATCAGGTAAAGTAAACTTTATCTGAGCAAAGAAAGTTAACAGAGACAAAGAGAGACACTACATAACGATAAAAAGACCCATCAATAGGAAAACATAGCAACCCTAAAGGTATATGCACCAAATAATAACTGCCCAAAGCAAAAACTGCACATGCCCAAAGCAAAAACTGATAGAACTGAAAGGAGAAATAGAAAAAATTCATAATTATTGTTATGGATTGCAACAGCCCCTTTCCAGCAAATGATACAATTATTAGATAGAAAATCAGCAAACAGAGTGCAATTCATGTATATGAGTACCCATGACTCAGACATGTGTCTCTATAGACCGCTAAAACAAGGTAATCAGAGCTTAACTGCTGTTGTACTTGTAGAGAATTTCCCGGGAAAGCAGGAATTCACATGAGACGCTCAAAACTTGAAAATGAATGTGCTTATGGTCAGCATTGAATATGCTCTTAACCTTAATGATTAATTCAAGATATAAAAATCTATATTACATATCTGAGTTTCCTTGTGAGGAAATGTATGCATTTCTGCAAACAGGGTATTTGCAAAATAGTGAAATGTGAGAGTGTAAAAAAGGCATTCCTTTTTAATTAGTTTCTCTTTAATAACTCCATCATACCTCACATAATCAAGTAACATGCAAACTTATTCATGCAAGAGAAATTCACTTGAAAATTCTAGAATTTGGGTACAAAACAAAGTAATTCAAGAAACAGTGGAAGTCTCCTATAATGGTTGCTAGTACTGGTCATTACTCCCCCCATAGTTGTGGGACTTTGACAAAGTCCCTTAACCTCTCTGAGCTTTCATTTTCTCACTTGAAAGATAATAACGTTGAATCAACTATCCTCAAATGGATCTTTACAACTCTAAACTTTTAAAATAACGTGAGTCAATTTTACACTTGTAAACAGGAAACATTCTTTAGGCTCCCAACTGAAAATGTACCTTTAAAACTATCAACAGAGAACTCTGCTTGTCTGAATGAAGCTGGGAAGATCACAGAACACTGATTTCACTGTAAAAGCAAAGCTAGAGATTAAGGAGTAAAGCAGTTCTGAAGCAGGTTTCCCAAGGCAACAAAGTAAAGCTGTGGGCTAAGAAAGTTCTCATAGAAAAAAAAAAGGTTCCAGTGCCTTTCAGAGTTGGTTTGTTTGGTGGCTGAAAACCCAAACATGTTCTCATCAAACAGACTTCACATGGGGAGGCCTTTAATAAATGTTCTAGTTTGTAAAAAGAAGGTCAGTCACAGTGACCTCTGGGAACAACAAGTACTCTTAGATATGGTATAATGGGTGAGCTTCATTCTCAGTTCTCAGTTCCATGTACAGCAAATGGACAGAGACTTCTAGGGATGCAAAGTCCACTGGAAGGAAGATCCCAGTCTCCCTTCACCTTGGTGTCAATGGGGCAACACACATATTTAATTATTTCCAGCATCACCCACCTTTTATCAGGGAGAAGACTTTAGAAGCTAGGATGATATTATAGGCTCAGAGGTAGTAGGGGCTCCAGGAAAATGCAAGCAGCACTGTATGAATGAGGAATAATAGGAATCCCAAGGGTTAGAGATCCTGGTTTCAGGAAACATTCAGCACTCCAGAATCCCCGCCCCATTTCACTTGAGGAAACTAACGCCACAATGAGGCTGATGGTTGACAAGTCCAAGGTTACACAGTAGATTCCAGCCCAGGTTTGATCCCCTGCTCTTTGCACCTTCTCACTCTGTAACTGGCCCAGGAATGAGTTATAATCCCTATCAGTCAAAAGTGTTATGTTTGCTAGTGGCCATGAACACTTTGCTCAGAAAGATTACTTTAATCCTCCTCTCCTCTTACATGGTGTCTGAAGTTTCCCATCATTTACCCAATGCATTCATCTTTAACTCAAACTTCTGTATATTCAGAGTGACAGAATAATGTGCAGGATAATTTAGGTTCCATTAGTACATTATACATGCCTCTATTATAGTACTTATCACATCATGCTGTAATTTTTTGTTTATGTATCTGTCTCTGCAATTTGACTATGAGTTCCTCCAGGGTTTAAGCTATGTCTTACTCATCTTAATATTCTACCTGCTTCCCAGAACCTAGTAGCTAAACATTTTGAGAATAATAGATTTTACATGAATGAGCCAGCTTTATAGTAAGGCTCTATAGACAAGTATGCCTGATATGCACATATTAATTTATTCAATAGATATTTATTAAGTTCTTATTGTGTGCCCAGCACTATGCTAAGTCTAGGAATCCAAACACACCCCCTTTAAACCCTGGGAGATAACGGCACATAAAAAGATTAATTCCTAATTGTTATAAACTAGGTGTTTTTGTTTCTCCAAAATTCATATCTTGAAATCATAACTGCCAAAGTAATGGTATTAGGAGGTTGGACTTTTGGAAGATGATTAGATCATGAGGGTGGAGCCCCCATGAATAGGATTAGTGTCTTTACAAAAGAAGTGCCAAAGAGATTCCCAGCTCTTTCTGACATGTAAGGACACAGTGAGAAGACAACTGTCAAAGAAGTGAGCTCTCAATAGGTCAGTCTGCTGGTGTTTGGATCTTGGACTTCCCAGCCTCCTGAACTGTGAGAAATAAGTTTTTGTTGTTCATACCCAATGTATGGTATTTTTGTTATAGCACGCCAAGTGGACTAATACACTAATTAATTATCATACATTTTACATATGCGCAAGGTATTAAGAAAGATTAGAAGGGGTTATTTAATGTGGCCTGGTTGAGGAGAGGCTTATGTAAAATTTCCTAGAGAAGAAAACTGCTGAGCTGCATTTTGAAGGATGGATATGAGAGAATCAGTCAAAGTTATGTTGAAAGAAGGCACCAGGAAGAGGAGAAAGTGGGAATAAAGGCATCGGGACATGACATAGAAAGGTGTGGGTGGAAACCTCTACCAATTTGGTGGTATTGGAAGAACATCAAGTGTGAGATGAGATGAAGCTGGAAAGAGTAACAAAGCCATAGGGAAGTGGGGAGTTTTATTAAAAGCTATGGAACTTGGATGTTATGCTGCAGGTGATACTGTTTAGTAAAGGGACTTAAGCTGGGGAGGGATGTGGTAAGATTAGAACTCATGATAAAATTCTCGCTGGCCTTGTGAAGAACAGAATTGGGGAATAAGACTAGAATCAGGAAAAACAATTAGAAGACAATTAGTTTCTGTAGCACTGGAAAGAAAAAAATTTTGAACTAGGACAGTTGTAGAAGGGATGAAAAGAAGAGGACCGATTTGAGCTTGGTTTTGGAAATGAACTTGGCAAAATTTGGTGGTTAATTGGAGTTGGGGTGAGAGAGGAAGCAAGGAACTTAAGAGGTTGATGAGGGCATTCTCAGAAGACAGAGAATAGAAAGTCCAAGTTTAGGGAAATGCAGAGTTCATTTTAGATGTCTGGAGATTGAGGTATAACCAGCACATTCAGGAGATGTCCAAAAGTAGTTGGATATATTTGAAGTTTTATGGGGAGGAGGAGAAGGCTGGGACTACAGGTATATAATTTGTGGTCACAAACTATAAAGTAGTGGTAGAAGCTAATACTTGGCAAAATCACCAGGATAAGTATGCTGTGTGAAATGGGCAGTGGCTTGGCCCATTTCTTCCTGGGAAATAGAACCTATAAGAAGCTAGTAAAAAAAAAAAAAGGGGACAATCAGAGGGTTGGGAGAACCAGCCCTGCTCACATGTAGCTTCCTCAGGGCCAGCTTTTCCCTGACCTCCTGTCTACCCCAAGTCCGGTACTATGCTATCTACACTAATAAAAGAGAAAGATGCAAATTAACCATCCCTCCATCACTCTGCTATACCCTCCAACCAATCAGAGCAAATTAACTCAACAAAGATGACTGTTAATCTGCCTACGCAGACACGGAGCAAAGACTAAAGACGACTGAAGATGGTGGCAGCCAAGGAGCTGGAGCGAGCAGGAGGCTTGGGTTGCTCCTGGCAATGGAGGAAGCCAAGCTTTCTGCAGGCCCTGGACTCTGCTCAAAAGGAGTGGCTGGGGGCTTGAATCGCCAGGGGCAACCCAGGCTTCCAGCTCACTCTGGGCTCTGCTCAAGGAGCTGGAAAAATAAAAGGAGGGGCTGGGAGCAGCTGGAGCAGAGAAGCCATGTCTTGCTGCTGTGACTGGACCTAAGGCCTGGGTATAGGGTGTTGGAGGAAAACCGGTGCCGGCAGCCAGGGGAAAGAAGGCCTATTATGCGAATCTTCATGCAACAGGCCACTAGTCCCTTTAATAAGTTCTCTGTGTTTGTGTTTCACAAAAGCTACTATAATTATAGATTATACCCAATTGTGTTATTATTTAATTTCCAGATCTCCTGTTAAAATATGAGTTGCATGAAAGCAAGGATTGGATTTCTTATTCCCTTAAGGAATCCCCAGAGCCTTCGTTGCTCAATAAGTATTTGTGATATTAAAAAATTATTTTCCAGCTTTGGTTAGGTGACTCAGTGGGAACATCGTCTCATACACCAACAGGATGAGGGTTCCATTCCCAGTCAGGGCACATCTTGTTGTGGCAGAATGCATGGGAGAATGATCAGCCAGCACTCTGAGGGAGGAAAGTTTGCAGATCTGCTAGTCCAGGGGAGTTCTGGATCCAAAGCCTGAACTGAACTCATGGGGAGGCTCTGATCGATATATCTCCTCCTGCAGTGGGCCCCTGAGGGGCCCACAGTTCTGCTCGTCAGTTTTGGCAGGGCCTTGGGGTTAGGCTCTGCAGCTCTACCCAAGTCAGTCAGAGTGGGCAAGTAAGACTACAGTTTTAACCAGATACTGAACTAGGTTGCAACCCCTCCCCTTCATTTTCCTTTTCACATGCTTCTTTTACATTGGAGGGCATAGTATATTTAACACAGTAAATAGGAATGTTTACAGGCAACAAGCTCATGTGCTCCCTTCAGTGTGGTTAAACCTCCAGGGGTCTAAAAAAGAGGATTATTCTAATATTTCAAAGGTGTGTCAACCTAGATGCACAAAACAACGGACAGGCTGCTTAAGGCAAGAATAAAACTCTTACTAAGGAAGCTATAGCCAAAGTAGGAATGACCTGCCCAAGTAGGAATTTATAATCAGATCACCCTGTGAAGTTACTTTTGGCCACTGCTGAGCTTCTCTGATTTATTACATAGTCCTCTTTTTTGTTCATAATAGTCCATAGCAGACTACATATACAATGGTGGTCCCTTAGGATTAAAATGGAGTTGAAAAATTTCTATCACCTAGTAATCTCATGGCCATAGTAAAGTCATACCGTAAACAAATTGCCTACAGTATTCAGTATAGTAACACGCAGTACAGGTTTGGATCTTAGGAGATGCAAGGGAACGAAATTCATCATCCTAAAATATGTCTATTTGGCGTAAAGATTATTTTAGGCTGGTTAATTTAAAAAAAGAGCAGACATGGGAGAAACTCTGAAAATGGAATAGAAGTTACCCTTTGTAATATAAGAGAGGAATTACCTTATCTCTAGAAACTCTTACCAAAGCCGAAGACAATTTCCAGTTAAATCTGTGTAACAACCTTACCCTTGCTTGCTGTGCTTTTCCTGGTAACCTCCTGTAACTGACTCCCTCCACTCCCAGTATCTTTTTTTTTTTTTTTTTTTTTTTTTTACCATTTACTTTTTTTAAATCTTTATTGTTCATATTATTACAGTTGTTCCTCTCCCGCCCCCCACCCCGTAGCTCCCCTCCTCCCAGTTCCTACCCCATCCTCTGCCTTTATTCCCGCCCCCATTGTCCTCCATAGTTGTACGATTTTTGCCCAGTCTCTTCCCACACCCCCAACAATCCTTTCTCCCTGAGAATTTTCAGTCCACTCCCTTTCTATGCCTCTGATTCTATTCTATTCACCAGTTTATTTTGTTCATCAGATTTTTTATTCATTTGATTTTTAGGTTCACTTGTTGATAGATATGTATTTGTTGTTCATGATTTTTATCTTTACTTTTTCTTCTTCTTCCTCTTCTCAAAGGATACCTTTCAGCATTTTGTATAATACTGGTTGGGTGGTGATGAACTCTTTTAGCTTTTTCTTGTCTGTGAAGCTCTTTATCTGAACTTCAATTCTGAATGATAGCTTTGTTGGGTAAAGTAATCTTGGTTGTAGGTTCTTGCTATTCATCACTTTGAATATTTCTTGCCACTCCCTTCTGGCCTGCAAAGTTTCTGTAGAGAAATCAGCTGACAGTCATATGGGTGCCCCCTTGTAGGTAACTGACTGCTTTTTTCTTGCCACTTTTAAGATTCTCTCTTTGTCTTTTGCCCTTGGCATTTTGATTATGATGTGTCTTGGGTGTGGTCCTCCTTGGATTTTTTTGTTTGGGGTTTTCTCTGCTACCTGGACTTGTAAGTCCATTTCTTTCACCAGGTAGGGGAAGTTTCCTGTCATTATTTCTTCAAATAGGTTTTCAATATCTTGCTCTCTCTCTTCTTCTGGCACCCCTATAATTCTGATGTTGGTACGCTTGAAATTGTCCCAGGGCTCCTTACACTATCTTCATATTTTTGGATTCTTTTTCTTTTTTGCTTTTCTGGTTGGGTGTTTTTTGCTTCTTCGAATTTCATATCTTTGACTTGATTCTTGTGATCCTCTAGTCTGCTGTTGGATCTTTGTATATTATTCTTTATTTCAGTGAGTGTATGCTTAATTTCTAGCTGGTCCTTTTTAAATTTATCAGTGGTCTCTAGAAACTTCTTGAAAAACCTTATAACCATGCTTTTGAACTCTATATCTAGTCATTTGTTTTCCTCTATTTCTGTCATTTGTGATCTCTTTCTTTGTCTCTGTATTTTGGCTGCTTCCCTGTGTTGATAGAGTGGCTTTCTGTGCTAGGTATCCTATAGGGCCCAGTGATTCAGCCTCCCCAATCACTTGAGGTGGACACTCCTATTGCATCACTTTTTGGCTTTGTGCAGTCTTGTTGTAGCTAAGCCTTGATTGTTGTTGGTATCACTGAGAGGAATTGACCTCCAGGACACTTGGCTGTGAGAATCAGCTGTATCTATGGTGGGAGAACTTCTGTGCTGGAGACACCCTTATGGGACAAGACTTGCTTCAGTGGGGCTTTGGTGCTCACTGAGTCTGCCCCTAAGTGTGTCCCTTATGGATCTGAGGAGTTGTAGTCTGGATGGTCCCGCTCTGACCACTGGGTATACTGGCTCTTGGAACTCTAAGGAGATGCTATTTTAGCTTCTGCCTGAGGCTTCCCAGCCTTTTATATGCAAAAGCCTCTGAGGGTAGCTTGGGGAATCAACAGGGTGGAGCAAACAGCTATGGCTGATTTTCAGCCCTTCCCTAAGAGGCACCAGGTCTCAGTGACCCTCAGTATCACCGAGAGAAAGCCGCTCTGGAGATCCTCCCTGTCCCAGATGGTGCCAGATAGTCCAGCTTCTCCCCATATGAGTATGGGTTCCCAGAAATTCGCCCAGAACTGGAGTTCAGAGCCATTGGGAGCTTGTGCCTTTCTCTGGTGTAAAAAAGACAACCGTGTCCTCAGCTGCCAGCCCTTTCCGCGAGCCCCCTTCACACGCGCCTCCTTACCTCTGCACTTTACTTCCACACCTCCTCTGAGTCTCAGTCTCTTTCTAGTTGTAGAATTTCCTCTCAGCCAGCCTTCCTGTGGGTCTGGGTGGTGTCCATTTTTTCTTTTCATTGTGGTTTTGAAATGGTTGTGCTAGGCAGCAATTCCCTGTGTTTACCTAGGCTGCCATCTTGGTTTCCTCCCCCAGCATCTTTTGTCTTCAGCTGGAGATGTTATTTAAGGTGTGGGCTTTCGTCATTTTGGCAAGTTGCTCAACTTTCCTGGGTCTCTCCATGTTTACAGGATATAAATATTATATGATATAGGTGCTATTAGACTTTTGTTTTTTTTCTCTTGTTAACCTGTGTTTTATTTTAAGGAAAACTTAACCAAGAACCCAGAAGGGAAAATTATTTTTCCTCCATTACAGAGAAATAGCCTATACTGTAAAGTCTCAGTGTGTAGTAGGCTATACCGTCTAGATTTACATTAACTGCACTCTGATGTTTGCACAACAATGAAATTGCCTAATGGCACATTTATCAGAATGTATTCCACTGTTAAGCAGTGCATGACTGTTTATATTAGGTTACATCATTTATTAAAATGCTAACAATTGAATTTCAATGTTAAATGCCAAACTTCTTACAAATAAATTTAAATAATGTTATCAATATTTATGAAAGGCCTCATCTGTGGGCACTGAGCCTAATGCAAGGAAAAAAGTCCAGATGTTAAAAGGTCAGTCTCCAGGTTTGAACAGACACATTTCAGAGATTTGGGTCTTTTCCTACTTGAGCCTCAAGTCCTTACCCATCTACAGACTTACACTCAAGATGTTTGCATAAAGGAGTGAAATCCCTACATGTACAGTAGTATTTACCATGATAATGCCCTGGAGGACACAGCACAACAATTCATATGTGCACCAAGTTACAAAACATTTTACAGAGAATTTTCTTATGGGTGAAGAGAATTTAAGGGGTAAGCAGAGAGTGGATAAATGCAAAGGGAGCCTGAGGGTGTGCAGAGCGAACATTGTTTCTTTAGGGTCAGACACCCCCGTTAAAGTACAGACTGCAGCTCTGCCTCTTGCATTTCTGAATGCTCTATTTTAGCAGCCTGGGCTTCAAGTTCCTCATCTGAAATTGAGGATCATAATTGTTCTAGAATAGTCAGAAGCTAGGAAAATTCCAGGTCAAGCAGAATAGGTAAATTAAGACAGATAGTTAAACAGTATTTTGTAGTCACCTAGTAAATCCTATCTTCCCAAAACCAAGGCCACTTAAGAGTAAATGTTTGCACTTCTCCCCAACCAGAGGGTAAATAGCTAAACACTCAGAGAGACAAATAACAGAAATTCAATTAGGTGCCATTTGCCAACCATGCACAAGGACAGATAAATTAAGAAAATAAATCTATTTTGGTACATCAGCATAAAGCTGATGAATATTCTATTGATTCACCCCTAAGATCTGCCCTAGACACCCAATCTTTAAAACCCCTGCAAATGAAGGTACCAGGGTGTTCTCTCGCTCTTTCTCCTGGGAGCACTCCCATCCCATTCCCTTCCTTCTGTCCTTTCCCCACGGCATTGTATCCCCAGCCTCTAAGGGACCCCATGAGACTTGCAACCAGGGGAGCAATGGGCAGCAGCAGCTGGTCACGGACTAACCCCCTAGACCTATCTCCAAGGTCCCCTGTTCTCTGACTTCCCAGTGAGGTAAGGCACCCAGCCTAGGTTCTCCTCTTGCTTCTATGCCCTTCCTTGTTTCACTGTCCTAAGTATATTTTTGCTGTAGTCAATAAATTCTTGCTTGCTTTTCTACACTTTGTCTCTTGATTGAAGTATTTCCCTCAAGAAGTCAGGAACTGAGGGTTCCTTGTCTTGCCAATAACAATAATAGTCCTTAATTCATAGTCGCGCTTAGAGGGTAAAAGAGTTAATGTGTGTGTAAAGCACTTGGGACAATGCCTGTCATGTATTAAGTAATGGAGAATTATTAGATGCTATTGTTAACTTGAAATGCAGGCAGATAGGGCAGGGGTCCAGTGGAAAACAAAGGCAGGTGGAACATGGGCAGGGGCAGCAGAAACGGCAGTTTGAGCAGCCTAACCACAGGAACCAACCAAGCAGAAATAATAAAATGCTTCTGGACTCAAAGCGGGAGACATGGGAAACCAAGAGAAGGCCTGCAGTAAACAAGGTGTACGAACACAAAGAAACAGAAACAGATCTGCACAGGAACATAATAACAACACATAGAGACAGGGAAAGTTTAGGTCCATTGCTGGGCAAAAACAATGGAGGGAATCAATCAGGTGGCGACCCAGGTAGACATAGAGCAGGCTTGTAGCAAATATATACCCCTGGACTACAAGGCTTTAACGGGCTGCCCACTATTGGGTCCTCCTCCCCTTGTGGGGAGTCTGAATCTGCTTGCAATAAATTTTCCACACTTTGCTTAAATCTTCTGATCCATGTAGCTCATTCTTCAGCATCTCATTCTTCAGCATCGCAAGACACAACCCCGGGAAAATACCTTGTCTCACGGTTCCAGTCATCATTGTTATTTGCAATTTTAACCTCGGCCATGGAACTGTGTACATTTTTATGCCACCCATTTCCCAGATCACCTCTCCTTTGGGAATGTTCACAGTGCAGACCCTTTATTGCTACCTCAGATTTGCTCTATACCCGTATGCAATGTCTAAGATTTGGGATCCTATGACTGACTCTTGGATGCTTGCTTTGTTTGGTTTTGTCCTACATGTACAACCTGAAGTTCCCTTTTTAAAAAATATATATATTTTTATTGATTTCAGATAGAAAGGGAGAGATAGAAACACCAATGATGAGAGAGAATCATTGATTGGCTGCTTCCTGCACACCCCCTACTGGGGACTGAGCCCGAATCCTTGGTATGTGCCCTTGACCAGAATTGAACCTGGGACCCTTTAGTCTGCAGGCTGACACTCTATCCACTGAGCAAAACCAGCTAGGGCATGCCTGATGCTCTTTCTCCCAGCGCTTGCAAACCCTGGTTAAATTATTGAACAGCACCAACCAAATACTTATAGAGCTACGTTGAGGGCATTTCCCTTAGGGATTTGCTCAGAACCCGCTTAGTGAGTTGCTCAGGGAAACAAGCTGTGACGACACAAGATATGACAGTTTCAGCTCTCTCTCAAATTTCTTCCGTCTAGCTCGAGGCAGGATTCAGTTCTTCAAACTGCCCAGCCTGAACATATTCTCGTTCTCCCCAAAGAAATGTCTAAACTCAGGTATGACGGGCTCATGGCCACACACTGCGGCTTATTTATGCTTCTTTAGCCACTGATGACTTGTCCTCCCAGGGTAGAGAAAAACCTATGCAAATAAAAGTGTCTGGGACAGACTTGGGTAACCCTTGGTTCTCCAGGGAGTAGATGCAAAATTAAAAAAAAAAAACACCAAAAAAACCCTTGGAACTGCTCTCTGGAGGTCCAAGTGTTGTTTCAGATTTCATGGGACCTCAGAGACCGCAGCAGCAAGATTACAATACTTTTTCCTTTTTTACTTACCTCCCCCCATGCCTTAAATATGCCTATAATCTCTCCCTCATGGTTTACTAACCTGCCCCTCTTTCTCTCAAAAGGTATTATGCAACTTCCTTGTTCTGCTCAAATGAAAAGGAAAGACGAGAAAATGAAACCATGACAGGATTTCATCAGTTTAGTGGTAGTTCTCTATAAAGTCTCTTAACCACTCCCCGTCCCAGCTTGATAGAGCAGTGCAGCTCTTGTATTGATCCTGGTCTGTATGCAAATCTGCACACTACCTGTTATCTAACCGGAACATCTGAAAATAAACAATAATCCTGTCACAAAGTTTATCAGGAGCGAGCTTATGAGGGAGGCAAAATTCAACTTGTTGGAACTCTCAACTGAAGAAGGGGTGTGTTTTACAGCTTCCGTGCTTGCTGCTCTTACCCAACGCAAGGGCACCAGACGAAAGCCACTTCAGACGTTTACTGTTTCCCGGCCAGAGTGAGCCATGACGAGGACTTCTACATGCGTATACCACTTCCTTGTTTTGAGCTGGTATATTTTCCTCAATTATCACATCTCACAAAAAGGAAGGAATACACAGATATCCAAAGTCCTTCAAAATGGTGGACAGTGGAAATACTTGACACTCCTTAATCTGGTAAGTCTATATGACCATTTCAGGGAGCAATCTATTTATCTGTAATAAAGTATATCACCTTTAAACTTTATTAAATACAAAATTCCATTATTTCTCTTCCTTCTTCATTGCTTTTGAGATTTGGCTTTCTCTTTTACCTAACAGTTTTCTCTGAGAAACTCAATTTAGAAGCCACCCAGAACTACATTTTGTGCTGGCTAATTGTTAAATGCTTTTTTGAAAAGACTTCTCTTGGGGCACTTCTCAGTTGATCCCAAACCAGGGGCTAGATTGACTATAAATGCAAGAGGGATTTTGAACTTTATTTGGGGAAGTCTGAGAGGAAGGCAGAATGGCAGATGTTGCATAGGAAGTGGAATTTTCAATGAAGGAAAATGCCATTTTACAGCACATGCAGACTAACAGATTTATCTGAGAAAAGCAAACACATTTCACCATGTTCAGATTCCACTTCAATTTTTTATAGGCTTATGGCTCTATCTTAAAGGATAAAATCACCCAACCAAATAACAAATACAGATTTTCAACTATTTACAAACCAATCATATAACTTGATCCCTTCTTGTCTTTCTAGCCCTGTTGACCTTATTCCGATGAATGAAGTGTGAATGAATGGGAGAATTAAAAAATATTTTGGGAACATGTAAACATATTTTTAGATTTAAAAGCTAAAATTGGCACACCCTCTGGGGATGCTAATTAATATTTGATATTTTTAACTAAAACATAGAGTGCCAATGTCAACATCTGATTTCAGAAACTGGACAAAACATGCCAATCCTTTGGAATCATACTCCTAAGCAGAGGTTTCACATGGTCAGTGACACTCTGAAATGCTGGAGGATTGGAAATTCAGAAAGTTCAAATCAAACAAGTCTGGAGGTTCTACTTCTCCTTCTCTGGTCAATTGCTGGCCTTTGATTTTGGCCTGAAAAATCTGAGGCCTGAACACAGCTTCAGTGTTCTTGAAAACATCAAGGTGACAGTTTATTTCAACTCCAGAAAACAACAACAAAAGAAATGCTTTTGTGGAATTAGAAGAACACAGTAAAAATCTCAGCTTTGTGTATTTGTGACTTTATATTAAATATTAGTGGCCTGGTGCACAAAATTCGTGCACAGGGGGAGGGGGCAGAAGGGGTGTCCCTCAGCCTAGCCTGTCCCCCCTGCCAGCTTGTTCACCCCCAACTTCCCCTCTGCTTGCCTGCTCACCCAAAACTGTCCCTCCCTGCTGGTCTGCTCCCTTCCAACTGCCCCCGCTGCCAGCCTTATCACCCCCAACTTCCCCCACTGCCAGCCTGCTTGCCCCCAACTGCCCCACTTGCTAACCTGATTGCCCCAACTGCCCTCCCCTGCTGGCCTCATGGCACCCAGCTGCCCTCCCAAGCCAGCTTCATGGTCCCTGACTGCCCTACCCTACCATCCTGATTGCCTCCACTGCCCCCTGCCCATCTTTTTTTTTTTAAATTTATCTTTATTGTTCAGATTATTACAGTTGTCCTCTTTTTCCCCCATAGCTCCCCTCCTCCCAGTTCCCACCCCACCTTCTGTCCTTGTCCCCCCACTGTCCTCATCCATAGGTGTACGATTATTGTCCATTCTCTTCATGCACCCTTAACCCCAGAAAATTGTCAGTCCACTCCCTTTCTATGCCTCTGATTCTATTCTATTCACCAGTTTATTCTGTTCATCAGATTTTTTATTCACTTGATTCTTAGATTCACTTGTTGATAGATATGTATTAGTTGTTCATAATTTTTACTTTCCTTTTTCTTCTTCCTCTTCTCAAAGAATACCTTTCAGCATTTCATATAATACTGGTTGGGTGGTGATGAACTCTTTTAGCTTTTTCTTGTCTGTGAAGCTCTTTGTCTGACCTTCAATTCTGAATGATAGCTTTGCTGGGTAAAGTAATTTTGGTTGTAGGTTCTTGCTATTCATCACTTTGAATATTTCTTGCCACTCCCTTCTGGCCTGCAAAGTTTCTTTTGGGAAATCAGCTGACAATCGTATGGGTGCCCCCTTGTAGGTGACTAACTGCTTTTCTCTTGCAGCTTTTAAGATTCTCTCCTTGTCTTTTGCTCTTGGCATTTTAATTATGATGTGTCTTGGTATGGTCCTCCTTCGGTTCCTTTTGTTTGGGATTCTCTGCACTTCCTGGACTTGGAAGTCTATTTCTTTCACCAGGTGAGGGAAGTTTTCTGTCATTATTTCTTCAAATAGGTTTTCAATATCTTGCTCTTTCTCTTCTTCTGGCACCCCTATAATTCTGATGTTGGTACGCTTGAAATTGTCCCAGAGACTCCTTACACTATCTTCATATTTTTTTATTCTTTTTCCTTTTGACTTTTCTGGCTGGGTGGGTTTTGCTTCTTCATATTTCATATCTTTGACTTGATTCTTGTCATCCTCTCATCTGCTGTTGGATCTCTGTATATTATTCTTTATTTCAGTCAGTGTATGCTTAATTTCTAGCTGGTCCTTTTTCATATGCTCAAGGGTCTCACTGAATTTATTGGCAGTCTCTAGAAAATTCTTGAAAAATCTAATAACTGTGGTTTTGAACTCTATATCCTGTTGTTTTCTTTCCTCCATTTCAGTCATTTGTGACCTGTTTCTTTGTCTCGGCATTTTAGCTGCTTGCCTTTCTGAGTTAGGTGACCATTGAGAGGAATTAACCTCTAAGCCACTTGGTTATGAAAGTCAGCTGTATCTACAGTGGGAGAACTTCTGTGCTGGAGACACCCTTATGGGGCAAGAGTTGTTTCAGTGGGGCTTTTGTGCTCACTGCATCTGCCCCGAGTGTGTTCCTTGTGGATCGGAGTTTTATTTAGGATGGCCCCACTCTGACCACTGGGTGATCCTGGCTCTTGTATCTCTAAGGAGGTGTTGATTTAGCCTTTGCCTTAGGCTACTCAGCCTTTTATAAGCAAAAGCCTCCAACACAGCTTGGGAGGGGCAGGGCCTCGGGGATTTTACAGGGCGGAGCAAACAGCTATGGCCGATTCTCAGTCCTGCGCTGAGAGACACTGGGTTTCTGTGTCCCACGGTAATTGCTGCAAGCAACGCTGAGAGAAACCTGCTTTGGATTTCCTCCTGGTGCCTGTCAATCCCCCTTCTCTGGGTGTGCATCTGGGTCCCCAGAAACTTGCCTGGAACTGGAGTTCAGAGTCGCCGGGAGCTTGTAGCTCCTTCCGGTTTGAAAAAGAACCACGTCCTCCAGCACCAGCCCTCTCCCCGAGCCCTGTGCTCACGCCTCCGGACCTCTGTACTTTGCTTCTGCCACTCCTTTGAGTCTGTCTCTTTCTAGTTGTAGAATTTTCACTCAGCCAGCCTTTCTGTGGGTGTGGGTGGTGTCCATGTTTTCTTTTCGTGGTTATTTTGAAATAGTTGTGCATGGCTGCATTTACGGTGTTTACCTTATGCCGCCATCTTGCTGTTTCCCCACCCCCGCCCCCGCCCATCTTCTTGCCCCATGGCCACCCCCTGCCAGCCTGTTCACCCCCAACTGCCCCCCTGCTGGCCTGCTCACCCTCAATACCCCTCCTTGCTGGTCTGCTTGCCCCAAACTGTCCCCCCTGCCAGCCTGTTTACCCCCAACTTCCCCTTCTGCCAGCCTGATCACCACCAACTGCCCTCCCACCTGGCCTGATTGGCCCTAACCACCTCTGCCTTGGCCCCACCACCATGGCTTTGTCTGGAAAGATGTCTGGAAGGTCTCCCAGTCTAATTAGCATATTACCCTTATATTAGTATAGATGGTGAACCTAAAGAGAAGTGTGTATGTAGCCAGAATTAATGGTCTAATCAAATTCAATTTCCAGTGTCCCACCTCACCCTAAGCATGGCTAAAAACAGATTTATCACCTACTCCCACAAAACAGCTCCCTGACTTCTTAATTCTACCTTGGTTACATTCCCCAGAGTCCCCACATTTCTAAAAATGGGAAAAAAAACCCCCACACTATTTTGTCAGACATGATTTTTTTCCCTTGTGTTAATCCCCTTTTTGCTTTACTCACACTGAATCCTTTGTTTTCCATTTTCCCCAGTCTTTCTATCTCTCTCATGATAGGTTCTTATTACCTGGGTGACCAGATCATCTGATTGTCCTCCTGTTATCAATCCATTCATCTACCACTCAGATTCCAGAATAATCTTTCTAAAGCACTGTTTGTTGTTGTTGTTGTTTGCTTTACATATAAGCCTGCTTAAGAAGTGTAGTCTGCTATTTAAGAAACTATAGTAACTTCCTTTGACCTTATGGAATCAATTTCAAATTCCTGAATTAAAAGCTCACTATCTCTTTCTCACCAAATAAGTAAAATAAAATAAAATAAAATAAAATAATAAAAGCTCACTACCCAGCCTTCCTATCTCTCTCCCTTCCTCTCTGTAAAAAATCAATAAAATATATTTTTAAAAAAGAAAGAAAGAAAATAATAGTCCTTCTAAAACATTGTTAAGGATGTTGCCATGTAACTGGGCTGTCCAGGGGAGATTCTGGGCGGACCCACTGTTTCTCCTGCCCCACCGTTTCTTTTCAACAAAGACACAGCCTTTTCCTCCTCTCTTCATTCATTTGCCCAAGCCTCAGGCAGCTCTGACCTCATTCTCCTAAAGCTCTCAGATGACTACAGTGACCTCATCACATAGGACCCCAGGGGTAGCAAAGCAGGGTTTCGGGAACAGAGGTCCTTGAGGGTGCTCCATTGGCCCAGACTCCAAGGCAGCCCACAAACAGTGAGAAGACAAGGATCCATTTATGTTACAGAACTCAGTTCAATATTTGGGGCCAACCTTTAATGTCTATTATCAAGTTAATGTACTCATCTGTGGAACTCTTAAATTCAACCATCAAAAATGCACTTAACTTGACAAAAATACTTAAGGCTGCTGTTCTTAGCTCTGAGGAAGTTGCAAAGGATGAGGGCTATAGAAGGGAGTAGTCACCACTAACATCCAAAAAAGAAAAGCTGTAATTAACTGAGCAACCATGACAGCATTTTGGTAGATTCTCTACACACAGTTTAGAGATGAGTGAGGCTTAGCTTCTGGAGTCAGCCTGCCTGGGTATGATTGCTGGCTCTGCCATTTATTTGCTGTGGGATCTTAAGTGAGTTACCTAACTTCTCTGTGCCTTAGTTTCCTTATATGTAGTGGATACTGATGAGTGTTACTCAGATCCCCCACCTCGCCAGCACAGAGGTACTCATCCCCCAGCTCTTGGGAGAAGTGCTGGCTGCTGATGACTCACAGGTGAGCGTCTGTCCCAGACCTCAGTTCAGCTGACGGAGCTGCCTAGAGACCAAGGCTCAGGGGCCTCCCTGGGGTTGCTGTATCCAATGACTGGTTGATTTGGGGCACAAAGGCCATGCTCCAGGACAATTCTGAAGGACCACTCCAGTTCCAGGGCTTCTTCATGGATTAGTTGATTCCATGCAACTATGTCGCCTCTTAGCTTTTCCTGCTGCTCAGTCTTGTTCCCTACTTCCTTCCCTCACTCTAATAGAAGGTCTATGAGCACCCTCAATGGACACTCTGCAGGCTGACCTTGGAGTCTCAGGTTGTGTTTTCCAAGGAACCTGACCTACATAATGTAAAAGAGTAAACATACAGAAAGGTTCCTCCTCCTCCTCCTCCTCCTCTTCCTCCTCCTCCTCCTCCTCCTCCTCCTCCTCCTCCTCCTCCTCCTCTTCTTCCTCCTCTTCCTCTTCCTCTTCCTCCCCCTCCTCTATTTATTTCTTCTTCTTCCTAATAAAAGCATGTTAATATAGAGCCTGCCCTGGCCTGGATTATGTCTAACACAATTTCAAGCACCCAATAGGCACTCTGTGAATATTGGTTGCATTCATAAATGACAAGAACATGTTTCTAACTAGTAAGAGCCATTTTCTAGGGACCAACCTGTAAGACAGTCTACCTTACAGCCATCCTACTACTGAGGACCATGGTCATTAGCTATGCAACTCTGGCCAAGCATTCTTACAATTCTTCTTTCCAGCCTGTCCCTCAGTGTTCCTGGTTTCTTCTGTTTTTCCCCTCCTCATCATTCCAGTTTGTATTCTTCCTCTATGTTCTTTTCCTTGTTCTTTAGTTCAAATTCTTACTTCCTAGTAAACTAAATGCATTAATTATTATTGAAATAGCATATGTATATAATACAAATATATCTATACTTGACGAAGGCTTCCTCTCGCTGCTCCTCATGCCACCACCCTAACCACTACACTACAATTAGTTCCAATTTGCTTTTATTCTGAAATAGTCTCTCATTGCAAGTATTGCATCATTTCCAAAGCGAGACCTAAGAAAGTCCCGGCCTGTCCAAGTCAGGCACGGAGTGCTGAGCTGGGCATTGGATTACTTGACTCATCTAATACGAGTTGTAATGTCTCGCTCAGGAAACTCGTGGAATCTCCCTCTCTGGAATTATTTTTTACTTACAAAAATTCTCATTTTTCTGCAATGGTTTAATTCTGGCTTAAAGGCAAAGCCATAAACTTGATGACTTAGAAAGACTAAGTTTCTGTGATTTCAAGATTTTTGTGAAGACACATGAATATAAAAATGAAATATCCTTTACTATGGTTTCTTTCTTAAATTGCATTAGTTATAAAAATGTATATTCAGCTCTCCCAGGTGGTAAGTTTGTCAGCAAGCAACAAAACTGGAAGACATCTACCAAACTAGGACCAGCAGCATTTCAGAAAAAAGCACCAAACAACAAAGAGAATTAGAGAAGGCCGGTAGAAGAGATAAGTCAGAGAGCAGCTCGGAAGTGCGTCTTGATCAAAAGGATACCATTAGCTCTGCTTTCCTGGGAAGTCAAAATAGTTGAAAAATGTAAATGACAGTAACGTTGTTAAAACAAGGCCAGTTGTTGCTATCTTATGTATTTTAAGGCTGCTGTGTTATTCTGCTTGGGCTACCATAATAGAGCACCACGGACTGGGTGCCTTAAACAACAGAAATCTATTTCTCTCAGTTTTGGAGGCTAAAAGTCCAAGATCAAGGTGCTGGCAGGGCTGGTTTCTCCTGAGACTTTTCTCCTTGGCTTGCAGATGGCCACCTTCATCCTATGTTTTCGCGTGGTCTTCCCTCCAGGTGTCTGTGCCTTGATCTCTTCTTATGAAGGCCCCAGTCATAATTTAATTACCTCTTTAAAGACCCTATATCCAAATGCAGTCCCATTCTGAGTACTGGGGGTTATAACTTCAACATATCAACTTTGCGTCAGGGGACACAGTTCATCCCATTACAGCTACCATTTTCTCCCTTGACTATTCTTTCCATGCATGTTGTGTAAAACCTTCCATTATACTCTCCTTAGAGAAAGAGCAGGCCACTGTACTCTTTGGTGAGCTGATCCAAACCTATCCTTGAGGCCCCAGAAGCCTCCTCACTGAGTGAGGCCATGGTGCCTCCCTCTCCTTGCCCTCCAGCTCTGCTGTGTGGTTCCTCTATGCTCCAGTTCTTGCCTATTTACTTCTCTTGGCTACACGCTACCTCCTCCCTCCTGAGCTCCTGTGTGAGGGCTCCATAACGTTCCTTGTTGATACAGATGATGGCACATCAGTGCAGATTAAAATCACTGGGGAAGTTGGTATCTTTACCCTGTGGCGTATACCTGTGAAATAATATGTGAGCTGAGGGTGGAGGAGTGATTGGCATGTTATGGTGTGGAGGCAATTTTTATTGATGAAGGAGAAGCTGTGGAAGTTCTGAGTAATGTGTTCTTTCCCCAATTCAATTTCCACATTCTGCAACTGGGGAAAGAGAAAGTCAGGAGGAGCTTGACTCATGATGATCCAGGAGGCTCTCGCTGAGGAAAGTGGTCACATGGACTTCACATGTTGGGTGGAGGCAGCCTCTCCCCAAAGAGGGAAAACTGGCAGGCACTCAGGGCTCAGAGCATGATTAATTGCTGTGTTGATAGCACAGTGCAGGCCTTCTCACCCAGAGCCCAGGCCCCAGGCCCCAGGCCCCAGGCCCCAGGCCTGCCTTTCCTAATGAAAGCAGCTGCCTGCTGTGGCCTAAATAGCTGGGCTGGAGGCGGGAGTAGGGTGGAGGAGTGACTTTTTCTCATATCCATGTGCAAAAGACTGCACGTCAAATTCTATAGTCCTAGGGGCCAAATGTCAAAAGTAAATGACAAGCTGGGATGGCAACCTCTTCATGGCATTTAAAATTGTTGCCTGCTCTTTCCTGGAATGACCCCTTCTTACTTGAAGCTTTCTCTTTCTGGGACCATGAGTTTCTGGTACATTCCTAGTTTTCCGCCATGTGAATGTTCTTTGCTGTTGTGATGACCCCATTACCCCTCTGTCCCTTAGATGCAGGCATTTCCTCACATTCACTTCCCACTTCTCTCTTCTCCTCCCTCTCTCTAGCAATCTCATCTCACCAATAGGGTTCAACTCCCTACATCTCTACAACTCCACCTCTTCTGAGAGACCAGGTCTGATTTTCCAAGTGGAAGCTTCTTTAGGCAAGTGGTTCTCAATCTTAGCTACCCTGAGTATAATCACTTGGGATAATTTTTTTTTTTTTAATCCTGAAGCCTAGGCTATACTCCCAGACCCATTAAATTAGAATCTCTGGGTCAGAAGAAATCAGGCATCAGTAGTTTATAAAATATATTTTTATTGATTTCAGAGAGGAAGGGAGAGGGAGAGAGAGAGAGAGAGAGAAACATCAATGATGAGAGAGAATCAATAATTGGTTGCCTCATACATGCCCCACACTGGGAGTAGAACCTGCAACCTCAAGTATATGCCCTGACTAGGAATCAAACTGTGACCTCCTGGTTCATAAATCAAAGCTCAACCAATGAACCATGCCAGCCGGGCAGTATTTTTTGAAATCATTTTTAATTCTCTCACCTATGGATAATTGGCTTTCTTCTGACTTCCTGCAGTTCTTTATCTGAACTGTTCTTAGAAATCTGATACTTTTTTTAAAAGTCTGGCTCAAGTACCACACTCTGGGTCTCAAATCCTGGCCTTGACACTTACCAGCTATGAGACTTTAGGGAAGTTTGTTCATTTCTCTATGCCTCAGTTTCCTCAGCTGTGAAATGGGTTAAGAGAGGGAAAAATAATAGGACTTACCTCATAAGGATGTTAGTTAGAAATTAAATCTAGATTAGTACCTGGTATATAATAAGACCTCATTAAAAACCAGCTATTATAGCTTTGAGTAGTCACTAAGATTTTAAATGACACATTTATGTCTGATCCAGTGGTTCTAGAACTTTAGAATATATAGGGACCTACCTGAAAGTAACTCTGACTTAATTTACCTCTGGATCTTCTCCCACCCACACCTTCAGCCTAAGGACTATCAGGAGGTCCACCCTGCTAGAGCTTTCCTTGAGTTCAGACCCAGAGGTCATTCCCCAATAGCCCACTTGATCCATCAAGTTCCCAGGTTCCAGAACTTACCTGATGCACACTCTCAGAGCAGAGTCTCAACCCTTCTGTATCAATTCAGAGCTTTCAATGAATATGACGGATTCTGATGCAAGCATAACTCAAAAGCAACCCCAACTCTGTATGAGAAGTCACGGGTTGGTACAAAAAAATTAAGAGTGGGCAAAGTTTGCCTTTATGTGATCTTACTTCCTTCGAAAAGGCCTTCTTCTCTTTTAGCCAACCTTAAGGATTTCACTGGAGTTAGTGACTGACCAGAGCCCATGGCTTGCTGTAACTCTGTAGATTAAAATCACTTTTTCAGACTGATTTTCTCTGTAAGGCCTTCAGGCACTAACCCCACCCCTCCTTTTTTTTTTTTAATCCTCACCTAAGGACATTTTTTCCCATTGATTTTAGAGAGAATGGAAGGAGGGAAGGAGAGAGAGAGAGAAAGAGAGAGGAAGAGAAACATCAAAATGTCGATGTAAGAGAGACACATCTATCGGTTGCCTCTTGCATGCGCTCTGGTTGGGGTCGGGGATCAAAACTGCAATGCAGGTACATGTTTGGCTGGGAATCAAACCTGTGACCCTTCGATGTGCAGGACCATGTGCTAACCATTGAGCAACACAGGTCAGGGCTCAGGTACCACCTTTTAGTGAAGAAAGAATACTGTCTTCTCCCTCAAATGAGTTAGATGCATTTTGTGTGTTTCCTCCAAAAGAGAAAAGAGTGCTCTTGACCCCGATTCTGGCTTCTCTCATTAGATCGCAGCACTAGGCATTTTTCTTAACTTTTCTTCCTAGGAAGAACGTGTCCACCATTGCATCTGGCTCTCTGCCCTTGTGCTGTTTGTTTACTTTCCCTACCTCTGTGCAGCCACGGTATCTAGTTCATTGCATTCTCCTTTTAAGCTGACTCTTTTTTTTTGTTTGGTTCCATTTTTGCTCAAGTTCATTACACTGAATACTGTACACATTATTATCCCCTAAACAATTTTACTCAATCAGTGTTGGCGAGCAAGGTCAGGACCCAGTGAGCTGGAAGAACAGCTTTTGAATTGGCTTCCAACCAAAACAGCCAACATCACCCTTCCTTCTCAAATCCACATTGCTCCCAGAGGGATGGGCTTTACGTCGGTGAATAATGTATTAATTAAAGCAAATGAAAACGCCCTCATTTGTTGTAATGAATTTAGCTCTTGCAGGCCATTTTCTATGGGGTCACTTGCCTGGAAGATGTGCTGAAGAGAATGAAAGGGAAAAAAGACATTAAGTTCATAACTGCCTTCAGAGACCTGCTTTTCTCCACACTGGCTTTTCCTGTATCCACAGTAAGTTCCAAAGACGTATATGCAATGTAATACACATGTGCATACGGACAAACGCGTCTCCTGGGTGACAAGGTTGTTTCGAGTCCATTATTTTAGACCAGAGCAACTGCATTTGCATAAATGTCCTGAGATCTGGATCAGGAGCACAATACTGACAGAATTCTCATTAGCTTTTGTGTCTTTGTGAATGTTTGATGCAAGATCCTTATTGCTGTTCTAATAGGGAAGTTTAAAGGGCCTTTCTTAATCAAAATACAACTGAGATAACCTTGGTTCCAGCAGGGTGATGGGAATGAAGAGTGCTAGGGAAAAATAACTAACTTTCCCTTTTATCCATCTTGTTTCACTTGCTACAATAAGCACGTGTTACTTCTGCAAGTACAAACCATACAAAAGAAATATGGGAAATGTCAAAGTTGGCACACGAAAATGACAATTGAAGTGAGAGATAACCTGTCTGAAATACCTGGTGTGGGGCACAAAACGGGTGCCTCGTTCATCTTGTTGTACGAATGGACATTGGAAAGAAGCAAGACTAATGCAAGTGAGAGTCAGCTTGTCTGCTGACACTGTCCACACTTCTGTGACACGGCTTATGTTTTCATTCATTAGCTAGAATGGAAACAAACAGATCAAGCCCGCCAGCTGCCCAGCAGGACCTATAATTAGACATGACTACCTCCTTCCACTTGTCACTGTCCTGCTTCCTAAAGTATTGAGACTTCAAACTTAAATACAAAATGAAACTCCCTAAACTCTGAGTTCTCAGATTACAGAGCAAGTCCTGGTATTCCGCTTCACTTTGCAGGACACCTCCTCTGTCACCCCCATAAATCCAAAGGCCAAGTTTTATACAACAATGGAAGTTATTCGTTTTTTAAGGCTTAGAAATTGAAGCTTTGGAATTTAAGAAGATAAGAAAATTGGAAAATTAATAGTTTCTTTCCCCCATCTCCATTTTTTCATTGACTTTGATATAGAGCACAGACACTTTGAAAAGACAGCCAAGGGCAATGCGAGAATGGGATGAACCTAAACCTCTGAGCAATCCACCTCTCAGTTAACTAGCTTGGGAGTTTGTCACTACTCCCCCATCCCTTCCTACTTCCCCTTGCCGTGTCGGTGTAGGGGCTGGGCAAGGAAAGTGTAAGATTCAAGACACTCCATGTGGCTGCTCTCAGCACTCCCAGTGAGCTTAAAGAAGAGAGGTCATTGGTTAAAATGAAATGACTTAATGGTCTGCAAATCCTGTTTATCTTTATCCTCTCTGCCTGCCACAGTGACAAATAATTGATCCCTAACTCTACAGACTCTCCAGAGAATTGATATTACAATTCTACGATATGAAATCTTTTTCATTTTACATTTTTATAATGTCTTTAAAACTGGTATTTATTTTTATTTTGCTTTGTTCTCTTCGTTTTCTTAAAAAGCTCTGATTGAAAACAAACCTAATCCTATTTTTGTGTTTTATTTTCCAGTTTGTATTTTTGTCATTCTGGCTACTCTTTCTCTATGAACGAGAACTCGTTTACCCTAAGGCCCTAGATGATATCTTCCCAGCATGGCTCAATCATGCAATGGTAAGTGAGGGGAAATTTAGTGAACATCGAAAGGCAACAGCCTCTGGATTGAACTCCAAAGTGCCTTGTGTGTTTCCGAATTTTTCCTCAATCTCCAACATCTGTTCTCTCCTCCCTCTCCATCCTGTCACTATTTATTTAAAGAGCTCATTGAGGACATAAAATGAATAAAAACTGGTGCTGTGATTACAGTCACTGAGAGCAGAGGGGTGTCCAGGAAAGGCTCTGCCAAGTTACATATGAAGTCATTGAAAAGACACGCAACCATAAGGGCCGGCAACCTCTGGGTGGCTGCTGTCCTGAGGGAGAAGTGACTTCAATAAGTAACATGTAATGAAAATTCTAGCTCAGGAACGGAAGTGAGCAAACTTCAGAAAATCCATTCCGACACCCAAAGAGCTCAACAGCAGCTTCTTAGCTAACACCTGATCAGGACTATCCATTGCAAGTGAAATTATTATTTACATGTTTCTATGAATACATTCCCGTTTGCTTTTTTATTCATGCACTTATTTTTAAAGGGCTAATAGTAAACCTGACTTACTCTGAGATATTCAGGTTAGTAATGTCTGAATACCAGTAACTGTGACCTGGACAAGCAGAGAGGGAGCGAGGCTGTCTAGGTCTTGGTTGAAGGATGGGCCTGAGTCACTGGCATTACATGCATGAAGAAATTGTTCAACGTCTAGCTTAGCTGTTTCACACAAATGTATTTCACATTAGTTCAAAATGAGGTTTCAGAGGCTGTGAAGCAAATGACACTTAAAAATCAGCAAAGATCACAAAGGACTAGCATCATTAATGTGCTCCAAGATCACACTTTCTTCTACTTACACCCTTCCATTGTCCTAACACTCACATGGTTACCAATCCAGAAAAGCAGCTCAGTCCACTGACTCTGCCCTTCCACCTACCTCATTTCTCAGTAAAAATGTAGTTTCAATTTTAAACATGGGTTCAATGAGGTATGGATTACTGACTAAGATATTCAAGTTCTAAACTAATTTAGAGTTTAGGACCAAAACCTATATATTAAATAAATCTCACTTCTGAGGGACTCTCTCCTACCACCTTCTTTTTGTCTGACAACTTCCTTTGGGGAATGTCTGACCACCTTTCTAATTCCCATTAATGTTAATCCGAGACACCTATGTAGGGAACATTCCAGCTTTTTCATGGTACTTTATGAAGCATGTTCCTCAAATATGAGTTTATTTAATTTATGCAAACTTCTTTTGATAAAAGCTATAATTATGATTTTTACAAATTTGAAAAAAAAGCTCAGAGAAGTTAAGTGATTTGCCTGGAGCCACAGAACTGGTAAGTGGCGACATTAGGATTTAAAGGCTAGTTCTGGTTTCTCTTATCTTTTCCTACAGTGAGTGCAGAAGTGAGGTTTGATCTGGTTTCATAATTCACCAGGCAAGAAAAGATTGCTTGATTAACACAGCAAAGTGAGAATTCTCACTTAAAAAATCCAGAATCCCCATCTGTATGCTAATAGGTCCAAACTTGATTTATAAAAATGAAGTGATTTGAGATAACTGACTGAGCTAGATGTTACTAAACTAAAAAAAAAAAAGCAGACTCTTGAAAGTGTCTTTTATTTAGGGCCAACCACATATATCACACCTTTTCCAGGCTTGGTGAGCTCATGTAGTGTTTTCCTGCAACCGTTCCAAGCTTCCCAGCTCTTTAGGTTCATTTTCCAGTGGAAGTAGGATTGGATTTCTTTCAAATCCTTGCTTTGGTGACACCCAAGTTCTGTGACCTTACTAAACAGCCATGTGGATTTTTAGATGGCTGTACAATGTACATCACATCCAAGAGCAAAGATGACACTGTACAGCAGAATTCCTAAAATGCTTTTATGTCTTCACAACCTGGGGTTTCTGTTTGTTCCTAGACCTTTAGTCAATGAAGTAACCTGAATATCTCAGAGAGAGGGGACTAGGGACAAAGGAGGTGGGGCAATGGTGATAAAGAGAAAAGAGGAGGTGGCCACCTATCTTCCATCAGATACAGACTCTGTGATTCTGTTAACTTAAATGGAGAAACTCCCAACAGAGCATTTCTAGGGGAAAATGTTGGCGTCTGCAATACCAGCTTTGTGTATCCCAAATGTGGTCATCAAAGTTCCATGTTTCCTTTTGGTGTCCGCTTCAAACCCAGTGTCCTCATGGCTGTACCTCATCCTTCTCTCCAGATTGTGTCTCCTATTCTGGACATTTTCTGTCCTCATCATTAAGTCCTCCTGGCCTATTGTGTCAAGGAATGCGTTCTAACTTCTTAAATACTAGTATAAATAAATATGGAAATGGCTGTTTCCTGGTCACTTTGTTAACACTGCCTACATTTTAACAGTGTCCTTCCATGACAACCCAAAAGAATGAATACCCAGAAGCCCCCACTGTGGCACCAGAATGATGATGGGCACAGTCAGGCCAGACATTTGGTACTAGTTGCCTACACAGTATATTGGAAGTTGCTTCCTGTGCTGCTCCTTTTTCTTGCTCCTCCACAATATAAGAATTACTGGCATACGTAGCCACTGTCAAACTTCCCTGAAAGGTTCCTTCATTTTACAGCAGTTACATTTTCAATATTGTCCTTAGCTTGGAAATATTGTCCCTATTGCCATTTGTGATGATGCCCTGTGTTTTATGAGTAATATTTGTTAAATTAATAAATATCACTCTCCCCTTTGGCACAGTGAAGTTCTAAGACTTCCATGATTTATCATCAAGTCTTTGGAATCCTCCCAGTGCAAGCTTTCTAGCTCACTGGAGACTTGTCATTGCGGTAGGACTATTCAAAGCTGACTATCATCTCTAATGGACATTTTTCTCTCTTTGTCTTGTATTTAAACCAAATAGTAATATCAGTGAAATATTTGCACCAATCATGGACAGGCTGCCATTCACTGGTGCCCTAAGAACTCCCATTTGAACCCGCTGCCTTCTTTAAAGTACATCAACCTGATGATTTTACTGCTAACAGTTCTCCAGTCTTCGTGAATGAAGGGAAAGTGTCCCTCCAGGTTTGCCAGGAAAACATTAGCTCCTCAGGACTTATCAAACGACTGCTAAAGCTAGAATGAGAGCAGGCAGCTTTAACCAGCAGGAAGAGGACTCGGCAACTGAGGAAACCATCAGAGGCTAAACCTTAGGGAGCTGGGGCACATATTTCTCAGGAAATCAATCCAAATTGCTCATGTTTCCCCCAAAGAGCAGGGAGATAGGTCAGGGAACCCATTCAGAGCCTTCTCTATGTTTGAAACGAGTACATAGTTGTTGAGAACCTGGTGTAAGTGTTGCTGTGAAAGTGGGTCTTTGGCGTGTCACAAGGAAAGGTATGTTTGGAGGCCCACAAGGGAGGATGAGGTCTGGTGGTAAGATTTCTTTGGGTGAAAATAGAAGGCTGCCTCATGGTTCTCAATGTTCATATCCATCTATCCTGCCGTGGACTACCAGTGCCAGAAATACTATTGTCCAGAGTTCCTGTGCCATATTAAAGCTCGTCCAGTCCAGCCTTTCTTACCATCCAGCTAGCTTAGCCTGTGTTCCCACCTATGATCCACTGTTGTGCTGTACACAGGCTCTTACCTGGCTGCACAGCTGCTAAGGCCATGTGGCTATGGAGAGAACACGCTAGTTCAAGAGGTGAGCATGGGTTAGGGGGTGAGAGAGAGCTCTTCTTTGTCCCCTGGAATTATATCATCTCAGGCTTGGGAAGGATCAGGCACTTTTTCAAAATAGCCAATCAACTTCCCAAGCTTTTGATGACTTTTAATGAATGGGTCCGCTTCCCAACCAATCTCTTCTTTCCCCAGGCTAGATTGACAGGCCTCTATGGTCAAGCACCTCCCCTGTGCCATTTTGACTTGTTTTGTGTATGTGCTTACCTCCCCTGCACCCCTTCCCTAATCCAGAACTAGAGGGGGGAAGGGAGGGGTGTTAAACCTTATGGGGCAATACTGTGATCCCCTGGAGTGTGTGAAGCTGTAGTTTCCTGGTATAACAATGATGTTTGATTTCCTTTGCTTCCTTTCTTATTAATATCTAGCTACATATACTAGCACAATACTTTGTAAACTATCAAGGACTGCATAAATATGTTATTATCATGTAAAACTCTTAAACCATGATCAGAGTTTTATAAGTAAAAGGCTTCATTCACAAACAATCTGCTCTTAAGAGTCAAGCCTTCCTATAGCTATGTAAAACATCCCAAATACAGCTACTTTGTTACTTAATGTGTTGTCATTTATCACTTGAAAAAATATTGTGTGGGTCATAACTGAAGGAACTGAAAGACCTCTGAGCCCTCTCTAGGACTCGTAATGTCAAGGGGGTGAAACTCTAACCTTCCAGTTTATTCCTCCCTCATAGCATGCAACATGTTATCTGTCATTAAATTCAGACATGATTTCAGATTTCTCTCTCCCACCTTCATGTGAAGTTGTTGGGCTGCCATGTTGAGATAGGTGAGTCCTGGTGAGTAAAGAAGATTGACTCCAGACATTTCAGCACCAAATGGCCACCCTTTGTCTACCAGCATTAGAGAGGCCCCCTGCACATCTTCCTGGTATTCACCCAGCCCTTCCTCTGGGCAGAGGAGACCCGCAATGGATATATGTCTGAATAGCTCAGTTGTTTTCAACCCTCAGAGAACAGACCCTAAGGAAATCTATGGACCCTTTCCCAAAGAAAACACAAATACCCATAAAAATGTTGTGTAGTGTTTTAGAAGGTTTATGGGCCTACAAAATTCCATTTATGGGCCTCAGGTTAACCAGGCATATACTTAAAAAGAAGGACCCCAGATGATTTCTAATGCTGAGTTCCTACCAAAAAGACAAAATTAAGAATACTCATTTTTCAAAGTCATTATTATATGCTTAGTGCTGTCTTCGTTTCTATGGAGTGATAAGAAAAATGTGAGATATGGCTACTAACGTCAAAAATCTTAAATTATAGACATTATATATCTAATCACATGTATGTCTATGTATATTTCCCCCACAAACACTCAGCTTTTTAACTTGCCAACAGCAGGACTGTGTTTTGAAGAATATTCAGGATGACATTTGTATGATTAAAAACAAAGCCCTCTATTAGTCCCCTGTAAGTCTATGTCTGAAAAGAAAGAGGGACCTGGTCAGGGTTCCCATGAGGGACTCCACCTCCCATCCACTTTCGTTTCCACATGATAGAAGACATGAGCCAGAGTATCTCCTGCTGATACAGTGCCCAGCCCATGTTGCTCACAGGATGGTAAGTGAGATCCTTTGAGGACATGTGAAGCTTGGTCCGAACTTAATGAAACCAGGCAGCTCTTACACAGTGAGTTGGCCCAAAGTAAACCCTACATAAATATCTTTGTTAATAAAGTTTTCCCTCACCATAGAGAGTCTGCTTATTTTATACATACATCTACACACACACACACACACACATACACACAATCTTACTTATAGAGTGCTTACTATGAGCCAAACTATTTTCTAGGAGTGGAGGATGCAGAAATAAGCAAGATGCCCCCCAAAAATCTGTCCCTATGAATGACACATACATTCCAGTAGGGAAGACAGCAATAAACACATACACAATAAATAAATAATACAATGCACACACATGCACAGGTTTAATCGGGTGCAGGGCAATCAGGGTGGTCATCCCTCTATGATGAGCTGATATTTAAACAGAAATTTGGGTAATGTGAGGGAGGCACCATGGGAAGTTCTGGCAGAAAGCCTCAGGCAGACAGAACAGCAAGGACAAAGATCCTGAGAGGAACCACGAGCATCTTTAGGAAACAGCAAAAAAGACAGTGTGGCTGGTTCAGGCTGAATAAAGAGATGAATGATAGAACTGCAGCCAAGGTTGGGATTATGCCCCACCTGATTTACAAGGAGTTATGATTTTACTCTGGCTATGATGGAGAGGGGATCTTTTCAGGGAGGCCTTTTCTGCTGAGGAAGCACTTTCAATGTTTAAACTATATAAAGACTGAAGAGCAGGCCTTACCTGTTTCTTCCCAATACAATACAGTAATAGTGCTTAGGGTTATGTAAATTCTTCTTTCTTCCCTAGTACTTACCTCTGTATCTACCTCTCTGTTTGTCTATCTATTATCTATCTATCTATCTATCTATCTATCTATCTATCTATCTATCATCTATCTATTTGCATTTTACTTATTCATCTTGATGAAATTTCAAGAGCATCACATTCACTGTTGTGTAGAGATGCACACTAAGGATGGACACAATGGAGGTGTGTTGGGAAAGGGAGGAGTGAAGACCAGTTAGGAGGTGTTTATAAAGTACAGTAAAAAATGATGGCTTGGGTTAGGGGCATGGCAGTAGAGTTGATGAGATATGATTTTTAGCTTGAGACACAGGGAAGTGGTATGGACAGAGATGCTAGGAGCAGTAAAAGGATTGTAGCAGTTGAAATTATTTCTGAGATGTCTATTAGACAACAAAATCTAGATGCAGAATATGTAGTTGGCCGTATAAGTCTAGGGGAGAGTTCTGGGCAGGTGACATTGATTTGGTTGTCTTCATCATAAAGATTGTTTTTAAAATAAAATAAGATCACCTAGGGAGTAAGAGTGGTTAGATGCTATGTCCCAGGACTAAGCCTTAGAACTTTCAGTGCTTGGGAGGAAAAGTAGGGAAATTCAACAAAGGCAGTTGAGAAAAAGGTGCCAATGACTTAGGAGGAAACCCAGTGTAGTGTAGTCTCCTGGAAGTCAAGTATAAAAATGTTTCAAGAAAGAGGAAGTATTTTATGTCAAAAAACTGCTGAGAGGTCAAGTAAGATGGCACTGTAAGATGACAAGTTAAAATTTTCCATTGGATTTGGCAATATTGAACTCTCTGGTATGAGAGCAGTTTGTGGAGTGGTGGGGAGAGAGAGAGAGCCTTAGTGCTGTATGTATTAGTTTCTTGTGCTATGGTAACAAATGAACATGACCTTATGGCTTAAAATGAGACAATTTATTAACTTATAGTTCTGGAGGTCAGAAGTTCAAAATGTGTCTTATGAGATAAAATCAAGGTCTTGGCAGAACTGCATTCCTTCTGGAGACTCTAGAGGGGATTGTGTTTCCTTGCCTTTTCCACCTTCATTCTGCCTGCGTTCCTTGATTTGTGGCCTCTTCCTCCTTCAAATTTGTGGTACCATTAAATTCTAAAATCTTCTCTGGCAATTCTCTACTCTATACTAGGTCCACATTAGAAAGAGAAAACATGATGGCCCACAATGACCAGAAAATGGTAATGGTAAATAACTTGTCATGCGGCTCTGGCAAGGGTGGAGATACACTCGTTGAGACAATGAATGGGTGCTTCAATATTGTACCACTGGAGAGAGCCTTTTGCAGAGCATTGTTCTGAAGCTCCTGAGCAAGAATGAAAATGGAGTCATTTGCTGCACACAGATATTTACTTGGATACTTTTTCAGGGTAATCACTACAGTGTTATTTGTGAATTGTCCCCTTGGTTAAAACACTTTCTAGCTGTCCCTTTATTCATTCCTTTCACTTCTTCCTCTAAGATGGGCTAGGCATTCCCCAAAGGCATTCACCTAGGAAACAAGGAAAAGCTAAAGGAATGTTTAAAGCTCAGCAATGAAATTAGAAGCCAACCTGGAATTAAGAAGCAGAATTAGCTGAGTAAGGACAATAAAGGCATCTTGCCCCTCAGGAAGTCTTAAGGTAAATAGAGGAGATTCTGATAATGAGCTGCCAAAGGATTACCAACCCATTTAAGATTTTATATAACTAGGACCAAGCATGCACAGTGCCTGCTTTCTTCAGCTCCTGAGAACAGGAACCAAAACTGTGAAAGTATATCTTCTATTTTTTTTTTTAAAAAAATACAATTCGGAGAACTTTCAATGTGTGCTGAGTAGTAGCTAGCTTTTATAATTCCATTATCCCAATATTCACTGAGTCTCTATCCATTGCCTGCTTTTTAAATAGAAGAATAACAGTAAAAAATACATCCCAACTTCAAAATCAAGGTAAAAAATTTTTTAATGAGCAAAAAATATATCCTGTCTTCTAAGAAGTTACTAGGAATTTGAATAGTTGAAATCATTCGGTGCCCTAGAGGGTTTGCTAGTGGGTCTCCTCCCCTCCTGTGTGATGTAATTAATCCTCACTCCCATGGCACCCATGTGCAATACTACCAATGGCAAGAATGACATTATGCTGGAGAATAACCAGGATGGAGAAACTCATTACAGAAGATCCCAAACCCCTCGGAAATATTAAAGAAAAAAATCAAATCTAAGTGCATAGGAAAGGGCTAATGTCCCGTGATCTCAGAACAGAAGTGAAAATGTCCAAGAGCTGCCCAGTGGGTGGGTGAGTGGGTGGGTGGGAGAGTCTTTCAGTAAGACTCAAATGACATCATCCTCTTCCTGATTAGAGAGCAGCACAGGAGAGCCCCCATGGTGCCTCTCATTGCTACACAACCCAGACACTGACAGCTGTGAAGTCCTGTCTTTGCCTTGATCAAGGAGCTGCTGACAAGCTTTCGACCAGCCCTCACATCTCTCTCCCTGGTCTCTTCATCTTCTCTGCCTACAGAACAGTCTTGTGGTTAAATGGGAACTTGAGTTTGTCCAAATCCTCTTTCTCCCTCTCACCTCCAGGTCCTTGTGTTACCAGCCAGTATAATATTTCTGCAGGGCCTTATCTGGTCGTCTTGATGGTGATTCCACTTGCCCCAAAACTACACACAAGGATTCCTAGCTTTCAGATGCTTTATGTCTAGTATTTTTAATTTTGAGCCCCCTGCCTTTATTTCTCTCTCCCAAACCAATGGGCATGTTCATTTACACAGAGGTACTTGCTTCACCAATTTCATCCTAAATTTCACCAGTTCCTCCAATCTACCACCAGCCTTACTTACCAGCTTCATCTTATTTCTGTCTCCTTCACACATTTGCTAGATTCATCCGTTTTCTCTAAAATTTTACACTACAGCAAAGCTAAAGCAAAGCGAAGAAGGAGTGTGAATAAAAGGTTTGCTCAAAGTGGGGATCCTGTTTTTATGCTCAGTGCTTCTACACAGAGTGCCAAGTACATATCCACAGTGGACTGACAACGAAAAGTGCTCCATATGCCACTAAAGAGCATCTCCATTAACACAAAAATCTATGAGCATGTTGCTTCACACTCCATCCATCCACTCAAAGAATCAGTCATTTAATTATGAATGTTTAAAACAGAATGAAAACCTGATGGTAAATAACAGGTCTCCACCAGGGGCAAGATGTCCTGGCCATTGCTTAAAAATGCTGTTTTTGCTGTTATCTTAAGAACATACAGCCATAACAGACAATAATATACTAATATTTCCCCTTTTTACCCATTTCAGGCTTGACAATAAATGTTCTTTTGTGGTAATGATTGGCAGAGATATTAAAATACTTAACCTATCAAATAGTATTTAATAAAAGTCTTTTGTCTCTAATCAGCTCAGGGAGTTTAGCTTAAGGCTTTTATGTAGGAACATTTTAATTAATATGCATACTTTTACTGACATATTTTAAAATGCTTTGCTAACCTAATAATATCAGAGTTAATAATATGGCAATATCATGATGATCATAGGAATTGTAAGCCTGGCAAAAAAATTAAAAAGGTGCTTGAGAAGTACTTGTTAAGTATTATTTGACAGTTGGAATATTGAGTGCATGTCCAATGGAAATGACACTTAATTGTGATGGCTTTTGTTGAGGTGGTGACTCAGAGCATGGTACAGATAGTCCAAGACACCCTCCGATATAAGTCACCGGGAAATGAGCCATATTGCAATCATATTCTGGCTTCACAAATGTCCTTTCACATCTGCTAAGTTTCTTTTGGGACTAAAAAGTTGAAAGGGATAGATTATCAGGAAGAAAGATGCTGGAGCTTGATTCTAAAAGTCAGATTGGGGTGAGTGAAGCGAAATGTCTTAGTTCTTTGTCTAAGTTGCAGAAATTATAATCTTGGATATTTTCTACACATCAATATTTTGTTTCATAAAAATAACTTGCTTCAGTACTAGGAAAACCTCAGTTCTGGCCCCATTTCTGCCATTATCTCCTATGTGGTTTTGGAAAAGTTAATAGACCTCTTTGGATATTGGGTCACTTAAAATGGGTGGATTAGCCTGATAGGCGGGCTCAGCAGTTGAGTATCAACCTATGAACCAGGAAGTCTTGGTTTGATTCCTAGTCAGAGCACATGCTTGGCTTGTGGGCTCAACTCCCAGTAGGAGGCATGCAGGAGGCAATTGAGCGGTGATTTTCTCTCATCATTGTTATTTCCACCTCTTTCTTCTCTCCCTCTCTAAAATAAAAACAAAATGGGTGTGTTAGTTCTTAGTTTTCAGCCATGTTATTAGGAGAAAATAAAATAATGTATATACAACATGAAGTTGTATCAATAATACTTAAGGACCTATGCTAAATTGTTGTCAACTTGAAATCACTATCACCCCTTCTCCATTCTGCTCTGTGTAGCAAGGGATAAGCCTGGAACCACACACAGCTCCTGGAAGCCCTTTCTGCATGTGGTTCCAGGTGAGAGTTACCAGTGAGAGGCATTCTCATGAGCTGTTAAAGGAACAGAAGAATCCATTTGTCTCTAAGGAGATGTACTGCTGTGTGGGAAGGTTGCAGACACAGGGTTAGCAGCGGCTGCTGGACAAACACTAGCAACCACACACTTTATGCTACAAGTTGCTGAGATCCCAATGTTGGCAGCTCTCAGAGACCTGAGATTTGCTTCAGCTTCTGGGCCAGCTCCCTGGAATCCCCCTTTTCCAGCAGAACTTTTCTGACTTTTACTGTCCTACCCTTTCCAACAGCTAGCTGCCTACACTCTAAGACCTTCCTCTTTGGAATGCCTTGATGGACTTCTGTGTTTCTGAGGCAGTTATGACTGGTACATGACCATAAAATTCCTGCTTCCTTCCAAATCAAAAGAATCAAAATTCTGAGCGACTTCTGTTTCAGGCTGCAGAGTGGAACAATAGCCTGAAATAAACAAACAAACATTACAAGGCATCTACAATGTTTTAAATGTTTGACTTACTGACAAGAAAGTAATGGAAATTCCCCCCAAATAAAAGAAAACAGAACAGTATCCAACAAAGATAATGAGGTATAGGCAATATTTAAAGACAGAATCACTGATTATTTCCTGGAATTTATGAAAAATTAATCCTCAAATTTAAGAAGTGCCTGAAAAATGTCACACAGTACAAAAGGCAGACATCTAGCCACTTGTATGACACCACATACATTTATACAAAAAGAAGAGCCAAGAAGCAACCAGATTAATAGGATGGTTTCCCAAAAAGAAATTACTGTTAGACTGACAGCTGATATTTCAATAGCAACAAAGAAGCCAGGAGATGATAGAATAATAGCTTCCAAGTATTGAACAAAAAAAATCTGCCAACCTATTTACTCACTGGAAGTATATAAAGACATTTTCTGACACAGGAAAACAGACTTGGTCACTCATCAACCCTCGGTAATGGGGAATGCTAGAGGGCATACTTCAAAAAGATCTCAGAAGGGAAAGCTGAGATATCAAAAGCAGTAGCAAGCAATTTGTTCAATGTATGGTGACTTAGAAAATGAATAAATTAAAATACTGGATGAAAATAGAATGTAAGTTGGGAGAGGTTAGAGACAATGACATATTAGCCACTACCAAGATAAATAAGCATGTTATAATGTCTAAAATAACCACATAGAGCTGGAGTGTATGACTTCTGCGTTAGTAGAAGAGGAAAAACTGATGAGAATTTGAGTCCACAGTCAGAGGCTGTTCTAAGGTGTAGAGAAAAGCATAGGGACAGGCCCTGGTACAGGGTGGATGCAAATGCATGAATACAGGAAGGCCTTTTGTGCAGGATTAAATTTCCTCCCCCTAGAAATTGTTATACTATTCTCAAAGGCACAGAGCTCTTAAGTTATTTGATAATTCCTAATTGAGCTATTCCAGGGAATCATGTAGTCCAAGCATGTCAAACTCAAAGGCTAACATGGGCCAAAAAAGCAAGGTTTAAGTTTATGAGGGCTGCAAAAAAACAAAAGCTTCAATTTTCATAGAAATGTAGTTTATTTTGATAGAGACATGCTGAATACAAAGGGCTGAAAGAAATGAGTCATTGTTAACACAAAATAATAGAAAATTTTAATAAAAATTAATATTTTTTCTTGAACATTAATTTACCAGACACTGAATAACTGCACAAATTAATAAGCATAATGAAAATAGACCTATTTTTCTTGTTCTCTGAAAGCGAAATATTTTCTGTTGCTCACACCAAACAAGTCAGTCCAAGACTAATGACGTGGGAATTGGCTGCTAAAATATTTACTGCTAGTATTAGTGGGAAGAAATGGTATGCCTGCAAGTAAGGCAAATGAATGAAACATGATTATAGTGATCAGTCATTACTATAGAACACTGTAGTTCATTATTAATAACTAGGGGTCCGGTGCACAAAAATTTGTGCACTCGGGAGGTCCATCAGTCCGACCTGTGCCCTCTCACAGTCTGGGACCCCTCTAGGGATGTCCACCTGCTGGTATGCCTGGCCAGCATGGGTGAGGAGCTGATGGCTGTTTGCAGGCTGACCAAGCCCCCCAATGACATCCCTTACCCCATTGGGGTGTGGCCAGCATGGGTGGCGGGCTGGTGGTTGTTTTCAGAATTTCAGTCTGCCCACAGCTCCCATTGACCCAATATCCCAGCAAGGCTGGCTGGAAGCAGGTTTCTGGGGTTTGCTTATCTTCTATAATTGATACACTGTTCCTTTAAGCCGGGGCCTAGTAATGAATCCTCCTCTCTGCTTCAGCTCTGGCTTCTATAATGAAACAATGTAAGTAGACTTCTATAATGAAGCCTACTGTTTGCTTCAGCTCCTAGGATTGAAACATTTTTGCAAATATGATGTTCCCTGGAGCGGAGAGAAGCCCAGGCAGCCCACAAACAGTTTCACTCCTGCTGCAACGGATGGTACCTGTTTACTCAGCTTCCTGAGTGCCGGCCTCCATGTTGGCTGAGTTATTTTGCATACAGTCGCTCTGATTGGCTGGTGGGTGTGGCTTAGGCATCCCGAAGAAATGGTTAATTTTAATATTATGCTTTTATTAGTTAGGATTATGTATAACAGGATATTGTAAAAATTAAGTTATGAATTTTTATTAAAACATTTTTTACATACTGTTATACTGGCAGGGCTGCAAAAATATTGTGAGCCATGAGCTGAGGGACATGAGTTTGACATGCTTGATGTAGTGAGATATGCAGGGCAGGTAGCGATATGGCAAAGCCAGAAAACATGTGAGAGGAAAATGTGAAGTTTCTAAAGTAATAATTTCAAAGGAGTAGGCATAAATGAAGAGAACTAATAATGATTAAGTAACCCATTTTGTTCATCCCTTTGTTCACACAAGAGCCCTGTTTCCTAAGGTTTATCCCACAGGCTACTATTGAATAATACTAAATTGCAATTATAGATGAATTGGATGATATGTTCTCTTTTCTAATCCTGACAGCTGTTCGTGTTGAGGAGGTTCTTAAAGTTTTCTGGCAATTAGGAAAAGGTTCTTGATCATAAAGGGATCTCTTGAGGTGATCAAATCGCCTGCCTTCCATGATAAGCAATGTAATAATTAAGCACAAGTTGATATTTCTTTATATTCTGATGCCTACTGTTTATATGTAATTAAAGTTTCAGGGTTGGGTCTTATTATTTTACTTTCTGATTAATGTCAACATGGGTATTGGGCACACAAACCTACAGAACAGCCTGGGCCTACTGGCCAGGCGAGGTGTGAAGTGCAAGTCCTAATTCTTAACTGAGATTTCCCCACTGAGAGATTTAACCAAAGTCTAAGCTCTCTCCCAAGATGCCTAATGGCCCAAGATGGAGACTGCTGACATAGGTGCTACTCCCCAACTCTCCACCCCAATTTCCTGCTTCCTTGAGTTCTAATAAGTTAGATTGAGCCATCTTGTCTCTTTTGCTTAGAGCCTCTCTAGAAGCAGGAAGGCAGCTTGCTGCTAGGTAGTTTTTCTGGGACCTCTTCTCAGGCATCGTCTTCTGAACTGTCTACTCTATGAGAAGACAAAAGGAAAGACATAAAAAAGAGCATCCCTTTTTTTTATCTCCTGAAACAGAGGTAAACCTCAAGTTATAACTGTATTTTTTCTGAGCTCTGCCCTGAATATCACCAGGATTTGGAGGCTGAAGTGGGGGAGGGGGTAGTTGTGGTGTTGGCTAGTTAGTTTCCTTCAGGGCAGATATTGCCATTTAATCCACAAGAAAAAGAACGCATGTATCTCTGAATGAAACAGAGTCTGAAACATTGCCCCAGACCCATGTGTATGATCCACAATTACTCTGTGCATTCCTCTTACTCTAGTCATCAGCTGTTTCCACATTGTCAATCCATGGCTCCTATGTTGCACTCATGTTACTTAACTCTCAGCAGCATTCATCACAGTAGAGCTCTCTGTTCTTGAAACTCTGTTTTGTTGGCTTTCTTGAAAGCACATCTCTAACTGTCTACCTGATATTGCTGTTATTGGCCTATCTCTGAGTCAAGTTGTCCAGATGTGGACATGTGATAGTCACTGCCAAACCTGCCTGGCATGCTCCTCTTCATGAAATGGAGCCACCATCCTCCCATTCTCAGCCTTCTCCATACAGCAAAACAACAACAACAAACAGTTGTCCCTGTAACAACATGGGTTTGAACTGCACTAGGTCACCTATACACAAATTGTTTTCAACCAATACCTATACTGTTCCAATCCATGGTTGCAGAAGGTTGACTGTATGCACTGATCTATACCTTTTTATATGGGATACTTGAGCATCCACAAATTTTGGTATCTATAGGGGTCCTGAAACCAATCCCTCATGGACCCTAAGGGACAACTAAGTTATTGGGGCATCAAAAATTATATGTGAACTTTTGACTATGGGGTAGGGAGGGAGGTGTTGTGTTCCTAAACCCATGTTGTTTGAAGGTCAATTGTAAATAGGAAAATAGTCCTCCTCCATAATATTCTGCACTTTTAAAAATCACCAGCTTAAAAATGACCTCTTTAGGCCTTTTTAAATGGCCTTCCCTGACTATCTTACTTAATGTCTCTCCACTTTCCTTTTGAAACATAGATTTCTCTTTGTGTCCTTCATAACATATGCCATGATTGGTATCTAAGTCATTTTTTACTTGTTTATATAAAATCTCGCTGATTAAACAATAGGCCTACAAGGGCAGGGACCATATTTGTTGGCCATTTAATCCCCAGCACCTAACACAGACTGGCATGGGGTAAGTACTTACTGAAGATATTGTGTACAAAATGAATGAAATCTTTATCTCTTAAATCTGGTAGTTTCTCTGTGCCCTTGACTGACCCCAGAGTTCCTCATTAGGGATAGAGTGAGGTGTGCTGGGGCCAGGGAATATTGAAAGTGTAGAGAAAGCCTTTTGCAGCCCTCCCTCTAGAATCTGTGTATGACAGTATATGCCTTGATATTTTGAGATGCTCTTTTGTATAGAAAGTTATAAGTGAGGAAATTTCAGGGAGAGTGTTGGTATCTTGAAATATCTATGGACTTTTAGTTGTTACATCAAAAACATGACAAATTAGTGCCTGATTTATGTTGAAAAAGAGGCTGAGTCATAGTGATACCATTGTAACTAGCTAGTTGTTAATAGTAAGAAAAGAGCAAAGTCAGAAGACCAGACATCATAGGCATGTCACTTGGGCAGCTTCACCAGGAAGCTGCAATATTTCACTACTCAGAGAATCACTGGCCTGTTCCCTGAAAAACTCTGGGGGAAGGGATCCAACAAAAGGAAGATAGATGCATGCCCAATAAAGTTTGGGTGACATGGGGTGTTAGTCACATCTGGGAATGAAGATGTTTGGGCAGAATGGGCATGGTCACTGTAAGCATGCAAAAATTTGGGAACACATAATCTCCTAAACAAAAGAGTTCTCTTGGCTCTCTTATGCTCTTGGCTTGCATTTGCCCATGTTTTCCTGCAGATCCCACATGCAATGGACTGATGGATTGCATTGGGGAAACACAGATTAAGCTGGCCTGATGTTAGATTGGGCTACGTGGACATAGAATGGAAACTCTGGGTGCTGGCCCTGATTTTAGCTCTACTAAAGCCCCAGCTACACTTCTTCTATAGAGGGAGAAAGGGAAATAGAACTTTGGAAACTCCTCCCATGTGAGAGTCTCAAAAAATTCTTTTTCTTGGGATAGCACAAAAAATCTACCCCTACTAACAACTGGGGAGACAAGACCCTCTCCCCTCTGTTAGCAATAGTAGTGGCATGTATTTTGTTAAAGAAGGGGTGATGTTTGTTTTTATTTGTACTGTGGCTCAAGGATGGATGATCTTTGGCAGAACTATTTCCAGGCTCACATTTGCCTCTGTTACTACCATTCTTAGATCTTAATTAGGTAACTGGGTACTCGTGTAACCAAAGAGAGTTCAGAAAGCCGCTGAATCAAGAAAGAAGGTTGGCAAAGGCTGCAATGAAGAATAGATGAAGACATCACCTCATAGGTAACCAGATGAAAGAAAGATGATGGAAGGAAAAAGGAGAGTCAGTTAAAAACAGTCTTTCTACCTCTGTGAAATGTGTGAAAGGCCAATTATCCCGTTCTCTTCATTGCTGGGCTAGCATTGGCTCTGAGAGAGATACTTGATAATAGCCAACCCAGGATTCCTATTGATGGACAAAGAGGCTTATAATGGGGTTCATTAGTGTATGTATGTGAGAAGTGAATTCAGGAATGTGGAACTGCATCGGTATTCTTTGGTGGCTGCCATAGAAACTAACATTTTAACAGTAAAATAGTAATCAATAATCTTCTTATTATGAGGGCAGAATAAAAAACTCATAAAGGCAAGGGGGATTTCATTTCCCTTAATAGGAACAGATTTTACCAGTGAAAGATGAAAACAAAACAAAAACCTTTGTGCTCCTCCCCTCCCCAGCTCCCGAGTTTGGAAACTAAAAAGTGCATCATTTCAAAGAGGTATGCTGGAGAGCCCGCCTAGCACAAATTGGTTTGGAATAAAGCATGTGTGTTTTCGGTGTCTCTCTGAAAACACATCTAGGAACTCATGAAAGCCAAATTTTACTATATTGTGGTGAGAAGGAATTTTTTGACCTTTCAAGAAATTTTGTTTTGTTTTTCTTAAGAAGACCACGATAAGGAAGTGAGCCAAATTTCTTGGCAATGGGTAGATTGTCTTAATGCCTCAGGCTTGCATTCCCTGAAGTATAGAGAGCTCTGAGCAAGCCAACTTGTCATCGACTTGTCCTGCATGTAGGCGCCTTACTTTCACGGTCACAAACTTGTCCAGATTTCCACCCACCCTTAGGTTTTGTGGAACAGGTGGCAATGGTAGCCATGGAGACATATCCATGTTAACCTCCTAGCTTCAAGGGCCTCCATGGTCCAAGTCCAAGAATACTAGGAACAGGGCTTTGAAATCCAAAGATGCAGAGGGCTGGATGAGGAATATGAGTGTCGCCCTAGAAGGAAGAACGACCAATGTGGGACACAAAAACCAAACTCCTGTGTGCTCACTACAGTGTGCTTACCTTTAAAACAGAGCTGGGGAGTTCGTACATATGTCTTAGTACACAGGTGGGGTTCCCTCTGGGTGGCCTCTTGGAATTGGGCCCCAGCTTGCGCCCCCAGCCTTGCAGCCCCGCAGCCCTGCCTGGCATCCCGTCTTGGCCTGGTGTCGCCCCCTCATTTGCTCCACTATCCTGCCTGTGGGGTAATTAATCAGGGACAGGGCCCCCATCCTGGCTCCCTGGATGCCTGGGAGCCCAGCAACAGCTTCCTCTCCCCCATCCCCTCACACTCCCCTCCCCACCCCTGTCACCGCTGGTCGACATCTGCAGGGTGATCAGCAGCTGGGCAGTCAGGCCCTGGCTCACACTGGCTGTGGCCTGGTGCCGCCCGCGTACCTGCTCCACCATCCCGCTGAGGTCCCACTCTCGTTGGAGCCCATGGGGCTGGCAGAGCGTCCACCGCTGTCCCCTGCCAGTGCCGTATCCTTAATGACCACCATGTTCTGCGCTGCCCCCTGGTAGACAGCGCATATTATAGCAAGCTATCAACTCCTGGTTGGACAATTTGCATATTAGGCTTTTATTATATAGGATACCTTTCCTTAACATTTGATTACATTTTCTCAAAATATTCTCTTTCCTTCTTTACTTTACCGCCAGATTTTATGACCACTCCTTGTCAAATATATTTGCAACATATTATTTTGCCCATCACTTAAATGAGAGATTTTCAACTGGGATTGATTTTGCTTTCCAGGAGACACTTGGAAATATCTGGAGGCAGTTTTGATTGTCACAACTGAGGGTGAGTGGGTGTTTCTAGCATCTAGTAAGTAGAAGCCAGGGATGCCCTAAACATCCTACAATTCGCAGGTAGCTCCCACAACAAAGAATTATCTGTTCTACAGCATCAGTAGTGTGAAGGTTGAGAAACTGGCTTAACTATTTCTGTTTCATAGTGTTTACTCTGAGATCCTTTATTCTTTAACTCATTCTATCTCTTAGGGTCCTCTCATCTACTGCCATGAAAAAATAGTCATGTCTATATTCTGTTGGCTCCCAAATCTCTATCTTCAGCTAAATTTGTCTTCTGAACACCAAACTCATCTACTATCCCACTTGACATCTTCAGTTTTATAGCCTACAGACAACCTTTGGTTTTATTTATTCCAGGAGGAAAAAAATGGGTTCATAATTAAAAAATTAATCTGTAATATATAGAGATCTTTTTTAATAAAGGGGAATTACAATTAACTTTTATTTTGAAAGAACAAAATGCAACTTAGTGACCTCTATGAGATAATAAGACACAGTTTGAGATGACACAAAAGCTGTTGAAGAGAAACCCTGAGTCTTTTCGGTCAGAGAGATTTTACCTAGTGAGTGAAAGAGAAGTGGGTCTTTGCATTAAACAAGACCTTGTTCCCTTTATTGTGGACTCCCAAATACTCAACCCAGTGTACCTGTTGTTATCTATCACTTCCAGAGTTTCCAATATAATGCTTTAAAACTAGACTAGTCCTAGTTCTGTAAGGCTATACCTAAGTTCAAATTCAATATTTTTTGAGTTCCAGGAACATATCTTACATACCCTTTTAATTGCCTGGAGTGCTGAAACATAACTGCTTCTCATAGATATGTGATGGATGTTTAATGGGGACATTTCCCAAGCAAACTTCTCTTTTTCCTTTACATCTAGGTCCCTCTCTTAGCCATTTCCTCCTCTAGTGTTAAGACCCACATGGTGAGCTCATGTGTCCCTCATATAGCCTGACATATAGACTAACTCTGAATCAACCAATTATTTCCATTTGGGAAACTCACCAGTGAGTACCTGTTATTTCAGCACAGCAGTGGGTGAGTCCCTTTAGGAACTCCCTGGTGGGTCAGCAAGGGAAAGCTGGAGGCAGGAAGGAGAAAGGGTGGAAACTGGTCCATCAGGGGATCATCATGTGGGGAGTTTGGAATTTTTCCCCAGAGCTTATGCTTACAGGATGCTTTCCTAAAATACTGTTATCTCCCAGGGAAACCAGCTGTCTACACATTCTGAGCCCTTTCTTCACAGTGTAGTAAGATATTTGAGAGGAAGGGATGGTACCCTGAAAGATGGTGGCTCTAAAGCAAGAACAGATTCCCAAGCTTCCCAAACTTTCTCTTTCTTGAAAAGAACATTCTTTGTCCTCCAACTTGGAGCAGCTTTCTGAAGAGCTGCCCGTCTGTCTATGTCTTAAAAACAAGTCTCCATGTGTGCTATGTGCAGCCAGGCACAGAAGCACAGAGGAAGGGGGAATGACAGATTAATACAGGGGAGAGATATCGAGTAAAACCTGGGGGTTTTCCACCTGGCCAAGTTCAGAAGCAAGGGTCAGAGGCCAGTCGGTTCCAAGATTAACAAAGAACAGCCTTTACTGGCTACATATCTTCCAGCTTCTGCAGAGTTGTTGGCTCCTGGATGGTGACACCCCTTTATTGAGTCTGCAATTTAGTTGCCATGGCATGGGCACCCAAGGGGTGTTCCCAGGAGTCACATTTTCTTGCAAGTTTTTGTGACCCACAACACCTATTTTTCAGAATGTTGGGAAGAGAAATCTACAGCCATTACAAAGGGTAAATATGACCGGTCTGAAGTGGGACTGACTCTGTGACCCTGCTACAGACACAGCTGATGCATGGCTGCCCACACCATTTGAATTTGAACTGCAGCTGTTGTCTTCTTATACCAGGATACTGGATTATCTTGCCCAGCTATGCAGAAGAGCTCTCTCTTCTACCTCTTGTGCCCATTCTATTGTTTCATTGATTCATCCATTAATGTTGCATATTTAAGTGGCCAGAGTAGGTTAAGTAAGCACCATGCTAAGCACTGGACATGAAATGGTGATAGCCCTAAGCTTCTTTGAATTGTTTCCATTTAAAGTTTGTCCAATATTATGTGAATGCAGTTACATAATGCTATGAGGGGGATGAGCACAGGGAGGTCCAGCCATGTTATGGAAGGGCAGCTGCTGGATGTTTCAGATTCTGTCCCAGAGTCAATGATATGTATGCTTATCCCTGTAAGGTGAGAAGAAGGTGGTGAGGGCAGAGAGACGGGAGGGTTAAGTGTCTATGTATCAGTGTGAGAGAGGATACTATGGATGGAGTGCAGAGTAATCAGGAGGTAAGGGTAGGGTTAAGGCTGTAGGTGAGTGTAGGTGTGAAAGTAAGACAGGACAGTTTACTAGTTCACTAGGGGCTCCATAAACCATATTAAAGGCTTAATTCTACAACATAAAGGCTCAAATGAAAAAAATCAGTCAAAGAGCATTTATAAATCTGAGTTGGGAGTATGTCCTGAAAAAGTAAAGAAGGACTTCGACCTCAAATTGTTTATAGTTTAATTCAGAATAGAAGAAAAATTACATGAACTTCATAAGGTAAAAAATAAAACTGAATATAATTAAGCACTGAAGAGTCTAATGGGGCTGTGGGAAGAACAGGGAAGTGAGCATCTCAGATGAAAGAAGACAGGATGTGATGTGGGTCTAATGTGGATGAAACATGGGCCTCACAGGTAGCCGAAAGGGCTGGGCATTCAGCTCCAAGAGGCAGGATGGTTTCTTTGATGAGAGTCTTTATCTGCAGTAAAAGGTTTTGTCCATTACTACAGACTCTCTGGGTTCCTCCAAGCATTCAACAACATCAACAGTGTGTAATACCTACACTCCCAGCTCTAAATACAGAATTAAATAATGGCTGTCATCTGACTCACAAATGGGACAAACACAAATAAAAACACTTGTGAAGAAAATAGTATTTCTCGAGTCCATCTGCTGTTCTGAGCATTAGGAGATTATGCAACATTATCTCCCATTCAATGATGGTGTTTTATTATTTTGTCTTGAGATTGTACAGTTTGTGGAACCAAGACCTCTGTGCTTGATATGGGGACACAGTTGAGAGCTCTGCTTACCATGACTTAATGTCCCTAAATAAAATACAATGGTAGAAATTTATTTGAGCCTTAATTAGGGGTAGAAAAAATTACTTTCCCTTACAAAAAAAGAACTGTGTGCATTCCATCTCTCTCTTTTCATTTGGCTGTCGGGAAAGGTATTGTTAAATTTGAATCTCAATAATAGTGGACCAGCAGGTCTTGGGTTGGTGTACTTGTGTTTCAGTGCTCTCCTGGGTCTTGATATTCTTAAATATCTTCTCATATTAGTGTATGTGCTTTTGATTATAAGGTGTGTCAAAGCTGGGACAGATGGGAGAGAAGAATTATAGAATTGATGGGTGAAAAAAAGGAATTCTAGGGAAGGAAATAGGATAAAACACAAAGATTAAAGAGAAGACTGATTTGAGTTGAAAGGAGGGAGTCTGTGAAGATACTGTGGAACTGAGAGAGAGATGGGATTAGAAAAGGAATATAGGCAGGGGACAGAGGCAACAGGGAGCCACAGAAGGTTTTGGAGCAGGAAGTAACAACATGAAACTTGCTTTAGGAGGTTGGTCAAAATGTTGAGTCTGACCCAAAATAGGGGAAAACTAGGGAGGTGGTGCTGAGGAAGGTTAAAGAATAGACAGTTATGAGAAGAATTTGAAGGAGAAAGTGAACCACATTCAGATATAAGAAGTAAAGGAATGAGTTAATGATTATAAAAGGTGTCTAAGACTGTTATTATTGCCAATTAAATTAGAGAGTTAAATTAGAGAGAGAGTTTTTTAAAAATATTTTTATTGATTTCATAGACAAAGGGAAAGGGAGATAGAGAAACATCAATGATTGATTGGCTGCCTCCTGCACACCCATTACTGGGGATAGGGCTTGCAACCCAGGCATGTGCCCTTGGGCAGAATTGAACCCAGGATCCTTCAGTCCTTAGGCCAATGCTCTCTATCCATTGAGCCAAACCAGCTAGGGCAAGAGAGAAGTTCTGATGCTTTGCAGAGGGAGGGAGAGAGAGGAGGAGAGCAGGAAGAAATAGATATACTCATGATTATAGGGTCCTAAGATCCCAGATCTTCCTTTTGTCTCATACTTACCTGAATAGAATCTCAATGGTCACTTCTTCACCAGGCTGGATGCCATCAAAGCCAACTAGCTTCACAGTAAGAGAATGCTGCTTTGAGATATTGGCCAAACTACATATTAACCCAAAGGCAACAGCATAGGAAGTAAAACATCACTTAGAAACCCTTCTTAGAAAATTCACAAAGTTATCATTTAACCACCTGTCTAATCCATACACAAGTTCATAAATAATGGCATGCTTTTCTTCCTTGGCCCAATGGAGCACTTATTTCTCTTTCCAGGTCAGTAAAGACTATTTGTATTTCTTCCAATATTTTATTATAAAAAATGTCAAACATGAAACAGAGTTTAAAGAATTTTACAAGGAACACCTATAGGTTCTATTTAGGATCTATTTATTGCTAGTTTACAGTATTTGCTCTAGCACATATGTATGCATTCATCATCAAGTTGTGTTGTTTTGGTGCATTTCAGAGTAAACTTCAATCATTACTACTCCTCTGCAGTAAATGAAACTATTGGTTTTTAACTTCTGTTTTTTGAATATTTAGCAGGCTGGGCTGTGTCAGCTACTTACATAGACTATGGAGATCAAAGAGAAGCCTGTGGCTCTTTCTGTGGTTGGTTTATCTTCCCAATCCCTCCTCCCAGGCATTTGAACATTGACTCTTTAATTATAGTGGTGCCCAGCCTATGCACTTGAGATCCTAGAAAGTGAAAAAGGGAATTTTTACAAATCCAATTATCTTCTAAACTCTAGCATTTGAGACAAAAAGAAAAAAGAAAAGAAAAATACCCCTAGAGGTAGTATAGGTGAAAGAGAGAGAGAGAAAGAAATCCTCCCTTCCCCCTCCCCCAGGTATATAAGCAATTTAGCTTATATCTACAGTTCAGGGTTGCCATATGTCAGATTGAAAGCAAAATTGCACCTTTAACAACACAGGAACTATGGAGAATATACTAGTAAATGGTTGGAGGCAGAAACTACAGTAAGAGAAGGTGCTAAGGAGTGAAGTAAACGTTTTTAGCTAGCAAATAGATGGTATTATCAAAACCAGAGATTCTGTTACAAGGATTTACAAAACAACTATTACTGCATGTAGTTTTCAGTATACATGACCCACAGCATAATGACAAGCCTGGTAAAACAGCATTCTATTACAGTTGGTTTTGCCTCCGTTTTCATGTCTGTTGTATATGTTTAAGTTTTAATTGATGTTTTGACCATGTGTTTGGCCCTGAGGAGATTGTGAAGACTTTCATTTTTAAAATGAATTATAAAGTGACATATTTATTATAGACTAAACAAAAATACCCTCCTTAACATACCCAGAAATGAGATCTTGTTAGTGCAATAAAACTTGATTTAAAACTTTCTACCCATGAGCACCATAAACCAAAGACATTATCCTAGACACTTGGGAAAGGACATCAATTTGGGAAGAGGCAATGGGAGAAATTAATTCTCAGATCCAAGTGTTGCCTGAACAGGGGAAGGAAGAAGACAGATGCAAACATGAAGTGGGCAACATGCAAGTTCATTAGAAACAGCAATGAATGAGAAAGTCTCTCCACGACCAGTCCCAGAAGGTAGAAGCTGTTTTGTTTATCTTAGTCAACTCAACCCAACAGCTAGTTCAATAAGAAAATGAAATAGAGGAAGGAGACAGAGATCATATGTTAAATGTTACCTGATTTTTAAAGTGTGGAGGGTCCCTGAATTTCTCCCACTGGAGAAAATGAAGTGCTCTTATTTCTCCAAGAATCAGAGATAAGATTGTGACCCTCCCAGCCTATTGATTCAGTATGTGGAGCCTGCATGACAGTGATGAGCAGTCAGCTCCATGGGTTGTCTCAGTGATTAAGCCTGGCCTCTTGCCAGGTATATGCATCCTGTTGTTAGTTTCATATACAGGGAAGCTGTTTATAGCAGCTACTTATCTACTGGTACGAGTTGCATCAAAGTAAGTGCTCATTATTTTCCATGTTGCCACTCATGTAACTTTGTAAGAATTTTTTATGGGCTGGTAAATTTTAGTACTTATCTACAAAGCTATTTTGCAACCAGGAACTCTAAATGGCAATTATTATACTAATGCTTAAATCAATATTTCATGCTTATAGTTCTGTCTCTAATATATCCAGATGGAAGCAGGCATTACACCAAGGACGGGAGAAAAGACATACTTGAGTAAAAAAAGGATGGGAAAAGAACAACACTGTCCTTTGAACTGATGCTTTTAAAATTAGATATTTAAAGAAAAATCTACCAAAACGATGGCTTACTTGACAAGGAAAGATAGCTTCCTCCTCCTCTCTGTTTACACATACTATTGTTTCAGCCCATGGTGTTTTGTTTACTTTGGAAAGAAATATTTTACCCCCTCTGAGATAATTAATTTTTGTCAGCTTCACTGTTTAGAAGGGAAACTGAGAAACTGTTAATTGAAATACAGAATGAGTCACTGTTTTCAGCAATTTTTGGCAGTGTTCTAATTTGTGTCAATCCCAGACTAATTATTAGATTCTTTTGGAAGTAGAAAGCATATTTGATTTTTCTCTTACTGAATTGTTTCTTCCTCTTTAAAAAAAATATGCTGCCTGACAAAGGTTATGTAATTTATATCAACATGAAGTGACATACCAGTACATTTGAAATACCACAAGGTTTAGTGCGTCATGCTTGGCTCTTCACAGTAGCTAAATATTTAGAAAGCTCACAGAATGTGGTCTTCCTCCTCCTCTCATTTCTACTTCCTCATTTCTACCCCCAGCCTAGCCAAAAACTGTGGTTCTTTTAAAGACCTTTTAGTAAGTATTAAGCCACAGTATATGGCCCATCACTAATGACATCACTGAAATAAACTTCCCAGAGTCATCAGGGAGAATTCACTTGGAAATTCAATTGAATGTCACTTGCAAAGGGCAGGCCCCTAGAAGAGGTGACCAGTCATGCATCCCTGAGTTATCTGTTGTGAAAGCATTAATCACTGTGAACTCATTTTCTCCTAATGCACACACACTGCATTGTTTCACAGGAATTCTGTTCCAAATAATCATTAATGTAGAGAGCAGAAGCTGCTTCCAGTGGACAGTGCTAATAAAATCTGTCAGAGCAATGGCTGGTATAATGGGACTGTTACTGGTTGCTAGCAGGAGTTGGATCTTTCCTAGCTGTGGCAGAATGAAGGCAGGTGAAAAAGCAGGGGCTTTGCTGGAAAGACAGCCCCATCTCTCACCTCCTGAGGTGGCCTCTGGGGAAAAAAACATAATGTCCATCACAGCATTGCCAGGGCTCTAAGGCTGGGAGCACAGGAACCAGCTGGGGGCTGAGGAGGGCGTCATAGGGTGACTGTGGGGATGGCTCTGCTACCACGCCTCCTCCTATGGGTCAGGGTGCATCCTGGCACCGGGTGCTGTGGGCATCCCAGAACGTTGCCTCTCCCTCTCCACATTGGGTCAGCAATGAGAGAAGAACGATATCACAGCTAATGCTCATTACAAGTCTCCTGGGCCAAGGGGCCAGCCCTTTACATGCACTTATCTCAGTCCTCAGAGCAGCACCCCTAACACGTGTGCATTAGTTATTACCCCACTTCACAACCGAGGAAGCAGAAGTTCAGAACCTAGTCCGGGGCCAGATTCGAAAGTCAAATATCATGTTCCTTTACTGGAGGGAGAGACACGGAAGCTGTAGCCTAAAATCAGACTGAAACAGGAGGCAAGGTATGACAGTGCGCCTGGCAGTCTTTCCATTTGCATATCCAACCAGTCAGGAGGTTCAGGACCAGCTTTGGACAGATTATATAAAAGCTATGTTTTGTAATGAAGTCTGTTTCTCTGGGCTTTGCTATTAAAATGTAGGCTCTCAGGGCCTTAAAGAGGCCTAACTGCTCTGTACCACTCAACAGTAGCCTTGACTGGGGACCCCCAGGAGGCCCTCTCTGCCCAGTAACACCCTATGCTTAAGACTTGTTCCTTCTCACCCCAACACTTGTCTTGTTTCCCGTCAGCTAAATGTCTTTTTTAAAATTTATTATTATTTTTAACACTCTAAGTCTATATAATGGCTTGTCTCATAGAGAAGATAGCACTGGAATAGGTTAGACTTTGATGCTATCGCCAGCTCAAATTGTGTCATCTAAAAGCTTGATCTGACTGTACCTTAGTTAGGTCAGATAAGGCAAGAGGAAGCTACTCCTCCTGGGGCTGCCTCGGAGCACAAGCATAATGGGATGGACAGCAAAGGCCTTCCAGAGCATATTGGCATGGAGCATGGTCATGCGGGCACTATGGCATTCCTAAGCCCCAGGGACTACTGTAACCAAGGTGCTGACATCGCTGCCTTGGGACTCAGGAATGGGAATGAGATGGAGTTTGCAGGAAAAGGCTATGGATGAAAGAGGAATGAAAGAGGAATGACAGAAATGTTAAAACTGTAAAATGCTAACACTATTAGATATTCCCAAGAAGCACAGAATATGGTAGAAGGGCTAATTTAGTTCCCACAACCAAGATGGGAGCAGACCTCTGTAGTCTTTCCACCTGAAAACACAACTATTACTAAAGGCTTATTTCCTTGATTGAATTATTTTAAAAACATGTTAAGGGTTTGAAAGATGTGAGAGAAGACAGATGGTTATGAAGGAGAGGGTTAAGCAGGGAAGGAGTGGGGAGGGCATAGCAGGTTTTGGAGGGAGTCTCACACACCCCACAACACCTGCCCCATCAACAGGAAGGTTACATGGTGCCAAGTGCAATGGGGAACGCAGAGATGGGCTAAGACGTGTTCTCTGGCCCCCAAGATCTTACAAATACACATCACAAGTGCTAGACTGCATGGCTCAGGATGTAAATGCATTTAGATTGGGTGAGAGCAATTAGCAAAAGGAAACTTCAGAGACAGCATCATGGAATATTGCATTGGCTGTGAGAACATAGATGGATGTGAATATGGTACAGGGAGAGAAGACACGTTTCGCACAGCTGAGGAATGAACGGAAGTGTTCAGGTGGGAGCAAGCATGCTGGGTACAAAGAATAATGAAGGAAACAGCCTTGTTTCAGTGGAGGAGTGAGTGTGTGTGCACACATGTGTGTGTACACATGCGTGTGTGTGCATGCATGCATGTGTGTATATTAGGAGAGGGAACCAGCAGGCAATAAACAGGACAAGATTGGGCAATAGCCCATTAAAAAGAACCTTGGTAGCCGAACAAAGGAGTTTGGATCAGTATGATAAGCAAGAGAAAGCCACTGGAGGTCCTTGGGCATCTAAGAAGTACAATTTCAGTTTTTGAACATTTCCTCTGGTAGTTGTGGAAAAAGTAGACAGGACTGGGAAGAGAGAATTAGAAACGCTAGGAAGCCAAGGCACTGACAGGACTGCCATCTTTTCTCCTGCAGCACACGTTCATACTCCCCTTTTCCCTGGTTGAAGTCATCCTCAGGCCACACAGCTATCCACTGAAGAAGAATGGACTCACCTTGCTGGCTGCTGCAAGTCTTGCTTACATTAGCAGGTAAGAATTGCAGAGAGAAAACCAACATAAGCTTGTCATTAAAACCTCCGAGGAATATTCCAGAAGTATACCATTCTGTAAGACTGCCTTTATGTTGAATTAACAGGGATTGAGCCATCTTTAAGTTTTTAAATAAAAAGAATTTTGATTTTTTTTTTTGGTACTCATGCAAAAGAATACACAGCTGGCACAACACACACACATGTACACGTGCAGCAAGTCACGAGTTCCTCTCTCCTTCTTATGAAGAATTAATCATTGTAAAGCTACTACACATGTTACTTCCCCCAAGAAAATGTTGATCTTTGGTTCCACTTGCAGTTAAATTAATAGCTGAATGATCCAAGGCATCTAAATATATTCCTTTTAACAAGGCATGTGACAGTGGAGCATGCTAGGTGTGTTCCATTCCTGTTGCCTGCATCATTATGGCTTTATTTGCATCAACATCTGGCGCTAGAGCTCCTAGAGGGCATTTGGGCAGTTGCCCAGGGGCTTGCGGATCAGCCTCACTGGAGTCAAGTGAGCTCATTTAAGCAGCTGGCCTAGATTTTATCATCCAACCACCTGGCAACACTAATTCTCAGAAATACTGCCCAGTGATCTGTAATCAAGGGAAAGTGCTTGGTCTTTCACCCAGTGAGTGGCAACCCCTTTCCATTGGAGAGCCTTCTCATCCACTCCATGCTTTTCCTGAAAGAGGCATGCCAAGCACACTGCCTGCATATCAGAAGCTAATCATGACGTTCCTTCTCTAGTCTAGACTCATATGACTATTCACATCTGACAAGCTGGGTAATCCCCCAATCCCTATGTAGGGGAAGTTTAATGGAATACAGTGCTCTGTCAGAAACAGAAGCCAGAAAGAGAACATGTTCCACAGGGGCTTGGGCCCCTCGTGCCTGCTCCATGGGCCTCATGAGCCTTTGTTTTAGAGCAAGTAACCTTCATGCCAGAACTACTCAGATGATGGTTCCTTCCTTGCCTTTTTTTCCCTTTTGTGAAGCCTGCTTCTCCCACCCTGGCACCCTCGTTCCCTGCATGTGCAAAGTCTTCCTTGCTTCTCCTGTCTTAAAGAAAGTACTTGCACAGTCAATCTACCCCGAGTCCAGTAATCTACACTGCTCTCCAGCCTGGGGCCTTTGTATTTTAACAAAGGTCATTTTAGAGAATAAATCTTAAGTGGGGGACCTACTGGTAGTTGACGTTGGGAGCCCTGTGCTGGGAAGGATTCTTGGGCCCTACCAAAAGAAAATGGTGTTAGCACTTACTGATATCAGCCAATAGCATGAGAATGGAGAGTAACAGGATATATGCCATGTATTTGCCAAATCTGCCTTAACTCAAAGGAATACTTGGAACCTGGGATGGGGTAAGAGTATGTACCCATGATGATATCTCTATTGTATGTGTTGGGAAGAAGCAGGGTAGTAGCTGGTTGATTATATGGATGCATTTCTATATTCTGTTTTCTTTGGTTTGTTTTGATTTGGTTTGGTTTGGTTTGGTTTGGTGGACTTTAATCTCATTTACTCTTTCTTGCCTAACATAACTTCTGGAGTTCATATGTAAGATAGTACTTTTGATCTATTAACTTTTTCTACCTAAGAACTTGGAAGCTGATCACTGATCCTCAAATGTGACCCCAGAAACCAAGAACGCACAAGAGCCATGGCCACTAGCGTTTGGGGGGAAATTGCAGTGGTTGTAAAAGATGAGAAACAGTAGTCAAGAAGGCTTGGCTTGTTGGTGCCTGGGCATGTGTTCTGACAATGCAGGGAACTGGGCAGTTGGGGAGAAGAGGTACAACAAGATGGGGGTCAGGTGTGAGTACGTCATAGGTCCATTCAGTTATTCACTGTACTGAGTTACCAAGGAGACAGTGGGAAGACAGGATGATGAAACTGTAATAGGGGTAAGCACAGGGCATTGTGGGATGCTGAGGACTGTCTTCTTAAGAAAAGAATGTGCTTGCTGATGCCAAAAGAATGAGTAGGAATAACTCAAAAGAAGCATAAGAAAGACCTTTAGCCAGAGGGATCATCATCTGTGAAGGGCTGGAGGAGCTGAGGGTGTGGCTGAATTGCAGGATAGGGTAAAGCTAAATCAATGAGTTTGGACTTTCTAGAGGGATTTTCTGTGGAAAACGTTTTAAGCAGAGGAATGAAATCATGTGGAGTATGTAAAAAAATGATCAAAAAGTTGATTTTGGCTGGAGTGTGAAAATTAAAGAGGAAAGCACGCATGAGGAGAGCAGTTGGTGGCTTTTGTGAGACTTGGTAGTAGCCAGTTGATGACAATGTCAATCAATTTCAAATATAATTAGAGAAAGTGGGTGGAATAAGGAGACTCAGAGACCACCTAGCGTTGGAGACCTGAAACCTCAGTGGCTCCAATGACATGCCCAAGGGCATAGGGCCAGGGATAATCAAAGCTGGGACTTAAATGCAGGTCCATTTCCAAATCCAGTTCTCTTTCCACTCTAGTCATATGGCCAGGTATTTGTTCAGCTCACTGCATGCGGAAAACATATTCTTCTAAGTGCTGCCGGGCGGGGGGGGAGGGGGGGGGTGACGCGGGTAGGGGAGTAATGCAAAAAAGCTTAACATGAGTCTTTCTTTCTTTCTTTCTTTCTTTCTTTCTTTCTTTCTTTCTTTCTTTCTTTCTTTCTTTCTTTCTTTCTTTCTTTCCTTCTTTCCTTCTTTCCTTCTTTCCTTCTTTCCTTCTTTCCTTCTTTCCTTCTTTCCTTCTTTCCTTCTTTCCTTCTTTCTTTCTTTTTTGGTGTCAGGAGTGGGATACGAAGGGTCCTACTTTCTAAAAGCTTTCATGATGTCGTGTCCAGCACTGCGCTTGTGATGGAAAAGTGATACGAAGGAGCAAGTGAGAGGAAGCTCCAGAGAAATGTGACTGGGTGCACCCCGTGATTTGGGATTTGGATCTCCTTATTAATGAAGTAGTAAATCAGCATTTGGTCCATCGGGCTTCTTTATTCCTCGGCTAAATCAAATGCACCTGTACATGGCCATATTGTGCTGCGCCACTGACTGAAGCTTCCCTATTTCTGTCCATTCCTTGGTTAAGGGAACTCAGACTCTGCTGCCTGCTGTCTCCACCCTCACGCAATGCTCAGGCTCATGAACCTTCATGGCCACAGGTGGCCATCAACAAACGCCACAAACTGTGGATATCCATGGAGATGTTTTGGGGAAGTGGCTGTGGGTCAGCCGTTAGGCGTGCCTGTTTGGATGGTCAAATAGGGAAACAGTATAGCAGAAATGAGGTCAGGAATATGGGCCCGGGCCAGACAGAGCGTGAGAAACAAACACGAGTCAGAAAAATGGCAATAATTCTGAGCCAGGGAAGCATTTCACTGCAGAAATCACATCACAATGACCTAAAAATAATTGCCGAGACCGTGGGGACTGCCTTACATGTGGAACTTGCTTTTTGTTATTTTTCAGATTGCAAAATTGGAGGCTGGCCCCTAAGTGGGAAAATAAAGCTTTGCAAAGTAGTAATAACTGCAAATCTTTCATTTCCTTTGGAAAGCATTAGTCACCTATAAATGTGGTAGCTCACTCACTCCTCCCTTCTCTCTCACCTCAGAATACCTCACCTAGCTCTCTCTGAGGCCATGGCGAGGAACAGGAAAATAGAAATGTTCCTACTGCCAGCTCTTATTCATTCTCTTTTTGAACAAATATTTCCCCTAACACAAGGCTGGTCTTGCTGGGAAAAGCAAAATTATATAAGGCTAACCCATCCTGTAGGGGTTTGTAGTTAATAAGGGGAGATTAGCTGTTCACTCAAATTATAAGGCACACAATGGTAAGTGATAAAATGTCAGAACAAATACAAGGAGCCACAGAAACATGGAGGGGGACGTGGCTATGTCTTGCCGGCCAGTGTGGAAAAGGTGTGCATTGGCTCTGGGTCCTAAAGGACTGGCCGGATTAGAGCTTCAAAAAATGGGAGAAAGTAGACAACACAGGGTAGTCCTAAGGCTAAAGGAGAACAGGTCACAAGACAGCGGTCAGCAATTTGCTCTCACTGGAAGAAACGGATAGGAAATCACACGGAGCTGCTCTCTTCAGGAGGCTTGTGGATGTCAGGCTAAAAGTGGAGACACAGTTTAGACAATGTGAGATTTGATCATTACTATTGTTTATTTCTATGACATGGAGGTGGGAGTGAGAAGTATCAGTGACAGGGCCAGAGAATTAGGCTTTCAAAGGTCTCTTGACAAGAGCGGTTAAAATGGGTTGGAATGGTGAGACATGGAAGCAAAATAGAATAAAACAATATATAAATAAAAGTTATCTTGAACATTCTTTCCATATAGCTTAGTAACATTGTTTTATTCTTCATTCATGGTTTTTCCGTAGTCCCAATGTCATACCAGGGCCAAGTGCTCAGAGCACCTGCCTCTACGGAGTTCTAATAATCTGATGAGTGCTCACACATGCCTGTGTGGTGCACAGTCCTGAAAACTGCTCTCCTCACAGACCATAGAGCCACAACACCTAGTGTTCTGGGCCCCACATCACCTGGCTCTGCTTTGGGGTTGGTACTCTACCCCCATTGCTAACAATGCCACACTACCATTGCCCCTGTGATGGTAGAAATGGAACAGTGCTGCTGGCCACTGCCACAGCCCCAGCTAGCCTGGAGGATATCACCACCTTGATATTGGTAGACCAGAAATCTGCTCGTGCCATAAGTATTTCTGCTAGTGTGCAAGGTATTGTATGACCAGTGCAACTGTTGCACAGATATGCAGCCATATGTCAGCCTTGGAGAAGATATTTGCAAAGTCATTTCTCAATAACAGTTTGTATGAGATGAGAGAGATGAACATATATTATTGATATCTCAACTGAGGGTCAGAGCCATTGGCCTCTTCAGAATATTAATAAAGTAAACATCAGATTAACTAATTTGGAAGGCTCCTGGGTACATTTTCCAGTGCTTACTGAGGTAAAGACCACACCTGGCAGGGCACCTGGCACGTGGCAGGTTTAATAGTCTTCTAAATTACTGTACCCATTTACACATACACACTTCCACATATAGACATCATATCCCCAGAATCCCTTAAAAACTGCCAGAGGGCTGGGCTAAGCTGAGTTCCAGGGTCAGCCACCTGGCCATATCTAGCATTGACCATACCCTTCTACTCCCAACTAGTGCATTATGTGAATTCTCTCCCAGAGCCAGTTACCCTTTCTGGAAATATGACCTCCTGGGTCCATCTACTAGTAGATACTACATAGTTTTTATAACCTCAAATTTTCATGGGGACCAGAATCCCAGCCCCATTTTTCTAAAGGACTCCTTAGCTCTCTTGTAAATTAATATGTGAAAATAAATATAAAATGCCATACAGCTTCCCTTGTTATCAACGTTTGGGGTCCAGGCTAGCCAGCATGAATATTGAAGAGGGATGGGAGTTAGAAGAGGAAATTGCTATCTATACTTCTTACCCTTCCTGTTCAAACCTCAGTTCCTACTCACCCAAAATGCCTGTTATAGAAATTAGAAATAAGAACAACCTGAAGAGGGATCCAGCTGTGCAATCAGGAATGAGGAACATACCTGAGGTTCATTGTTGAAATAACAGAAAGTTCTGTGGATTGATTGGCATGTAGCAGGCAAATGAAAAGGAAAAGATCAAGGATAATTCTAGAATTTTCAGCCAGCAGTCTGGAAAGATAGTGATTCCATTAATAGATGTAGAGAAGTTAGAAAAGAAATAGTTTGGGGTATAAGTAAAAAACTCAGTTTAAAATATCATATCTAAGTCTCATTTCAAAAGATTCTGATTAAAGTGGTTCAGGATATGTTCTGGGCATCAGAATCTTAAAGCCTCCAAGGCAATTTAATCATCAGTCAAGGCTGAGAACCACCTACTCAGAGGAACTTCCATTTGGTTACTCAAACCTGGCTTCCAAGATCCTAAGAGTTTAACCCTCCTGGTAAAATGAGATTGCTGGAGTAGTGAGAGGAGTGGGGGAAGAGAGGAGGAAGAGGGGAGAAGAGGAGAGAGGGGGAAGGGAAGGGGAGAAACATGGGAAGAGAATGCTAGGGAAATGCCCTCATCTAAGGGACAGGAAGTGTACGGGAGCATCAAAGTAGCAAAGAATAATCAGATGGTAGAAAATCAGAAGTATACAAGAATCTCATAGTCCCTGAAGGGAAGAGGAAGCTTCAAGCCAGAAGGGAATGTTCTAGGGAGGGGTTGGTAACAGTTTTAAATACCATAAAGAGGTTGCCATCCCAACTTTCATTATTGCCAGCACTTTCAACATCCAAGTAAAATGACAGTTCAGCGTCAGAATTTCTTTTCATTCTATTATCTATCTATCTATCTATCTATCTATCTATCTATCTATCTATCATCTATCTATATATATATCTATTTACATATCTATCTACTTACTTTTGCTTCACCTAAAATTTATTGAACATTACGTAATTCATGACAGGAATTTACTTTTTGAGACAATAGTAGAAATTCACAACTTAATGTTAAAAATCAGATTGAATTTTTGTACCTATTAAAGCTAGAGGTTGTTTTTAATATGTCATTATTGATATTTGGTTAAGAGCATTTTGTATGGGATGAATAGAAAGCCTGGGAAGGTCAGTGAATTGAGGTGTGACAAGGGGGTGAGTTTCATGGGCTGCAACAGACTAAAGCTCCACGCTATGGAATCCCTAGATCACCCATTCTCAGGGATATTCTTGTTGTGGAGCGCGAGTGACAGAATGACCAGAACTCCAGACTAATTAAAATTTAGAGAGCCTTTATTGACTGGCCAGTGTCCCCTCCTCCACTCAGGAAGCCCGAGAAAGAGCGCCCTGACCATCTTCAGAGTTCAATATTGAAAAGGGGGGACAACTACATCCGTGTTCAGGTTCCTATAGCAAGCAAAGCCAAGTTACAAAAGCTAATTGTGGAGTTTTAGCCAAGATATTCATCCTCCTTCTGTTATTCATTTCTGGGTAACTTAGAGGTAAGGACTATTCTTAATTTTGATCTGTTTGTTCTTTGTGGGCTGTTGCTCAGGTGTGGGAGCCCAGTTTCTAGAAACTTTGCACAGGCTGTCAAGCTGCTGAGGTGGCTAGGTAATTGAGCAGGCCTAAAAAGTTTCTACTCTGTAACATTCTCATTGTGGGAATTCTTCTACTAATTTGTTGAATTCATTTGCAAATGTAAATGCAGGTGGTGCTTGCCTCTGGCCTTAGATGCAGACATGACCCTCTCACATGTTTATGTATGAAGTCAGCATGAAACGTGACTGCTGGGCTAGAAAGATATGACTTGAGGGTTAACACTTTAAGAATTAAGATATCTAAAGCCCACAAAATTCCTAGATATCTTCTAATCTCTAACCCACAGACTTCCACTATTTCTTTATTGATAAGACACAGAAAATATGCATTTCATGATAATCATTTGATGCTACAGATGAAGGATGGGAAGACTGTGTGATTAATTTTGGCTACCAGTGTGTGCTGCCCTCCCTGGCTCACAAAGAATCGCATGACAGACATTTACAGAAGAACATATATTATTGATTTCTCAATTGAGGATCAGAGCCATTGGCCTCTTCAAAGTATTAATAAAGTAAACATCAGATTAACTAATTTGGAAGGTTTCTGGGTGCATTTTCCAGTTTCAAATGCTGTGGAGCTCTTGTTGGATCGGGCGACTGATAGCTGTTTAGAGCAGCCACAGTGGACAGCAGCTGAAAGGGGACCAGAGATGCTGACAGGGCCATCCAAACAGCCATTCATTTAAAAACATAAAGAACTTGCTGTGTTCTGGCATTTAGGAGGCTGAAGTGTATAACAGATATGACCTCTATCTCACTAGCTTCCAGGCTAGTGAGAAAGAGTCAAATAAGCAAAACAGCTAAGTTTGTGGTAGAGGAAGCATGTGGCATACGAACCTCATAGAAGGGAGTTTCTTTTCTAGAGAAATTGAATTTTAACTGAGCCTTGAAGCATGAGTGTGATTCAGCCAGACCCAGAGCAAGAAGTATGTCCCAGGATGGAAAAAGGTCCGAGGTGTTCCAAGCAGAGACAGCAGCACGGGTGAAGGTCTAGAAGCTGCAGACCTTGGTTAGTTTCAAGAAACAGAGAGGGCCCAGCTGGCATGGCTCAATGGTTGAGTGTCGACCTATGACCCGGTAGGTCATGGTTCGATTCCCAGTCAGGGCACATGCCTGGTTTGCAGACTCGATCCCCAATGTGGGGTGTGCAGGAGGCAGAGCATCTCTCATCATTGATGTTTCTATTCATCTTTCCTCTCTCTGTCTCTCTGAAATCAACTTAAAAATAGATATAATAATAATAATAATAATAATAATAATAATGAAACAGAAAGAGATTCAATATGGATGGACTGCAGATCTGAGGGTGGATGGGTAGGCAGGGCAAGGCCAGGTAGGCTGGGTGAAGGAGCTTGGACATTTTCCTAAAGCAACAGGGATCCACTGGAATCTGGGGCTTGCCATGAACATATCTCTCTTTTAGAAAGAGTATTGGATTACTGGTGGCCTAGGTTGTGGAAAGTGAATTAAAGGGGGCAAGAAAGCCCAGTGGGTAGACAATTATAGAAACCTAGTAGGATGAAGGAGCCTAGGCTGAGATCATGAAATGAGGACACTGGAGAAACATTTAGATGTGATTTGATGGGGTCAAACCTGGGGCTCAGGAAAAGCTGACACTGACTGAGATAGAGAACAAGGACATTCAGTTTTGGACCTGCTAAGCCAGTTCTCCCTCACTCCTTCCCTTCTTCCCTCTGTCCTCTTCTTCCCTCATCCTTCCCTTCCTTCTTCCCTCTCTCCCTCCTTCTCTACCTCCCTCCTTTTTTCCCTTCCTTCTTTCCTCCCTCCCTCCCTCCTTCCATCCTTTCTTCCCTTCCTCTCCTCTTCTCTTTTTTGCCCCTCCTCCCCCTCCTCCTCTTACTTTTCTCTCCCAGCTTCTCTCCTTCTCCATTTCTCTCTCCCTCTCTCTCCTTTGAACATATATTCAGGCAAGCCGTGGAGAAGCAATATCCACTGAGTGACAGCTTCTCACTCAGGCCTCTCAGCTGACTGCCCTTCATTAAATAACTGCATTCTTGCCTGATATTCTATTTGTATTCTCATTACTTTTCTCACTGTCAGTTAATACACCTATAACTTTCTTTGTACTTTCTCTGTGAAAGTACAGACTTCCTTATCTTACTTCAGAAACTTTCCTCCTAGAACCTTATCCTAAAGGAAACAAAAATGAAGTAAATAAACAGAAACTTTCCAGGCCTGTAGGACAATGTCCTTGTTTGTAGACTATTTTATATAAATGTGCATGGGAACTAGCAAGCCCTAATTTCAAGTGTATAAAGTAAACAACGTGAACTAATTCTAATGTTTAGAATATATTCAGTTGTCCTCACTGAGCCCAAACTCCTAACCCTAGTTCCTTGGGGCTGTCTACTTCTTGTCCCGTACACCTTTCAACAGTGGAATCCTGTGAATGTGCATCCCATTGACATATGTTTTAGAAGGATATTCGTAGCACTCCTTTCCTCCAAGAATCGAACCATGACCTCCTGGTTCATAGGTTGACACTCAGCTACCGAGCCACACTGCCAGGCTTGATGCCTCCTTTAAAAAAATTGTTTTACTGTGGTAAAATACACATAACATAAAATTTTTCATTTTTAACATTTTTATATATATGGTTTGGTGGCATCAAGTACATTCTCATTGTTGTGCAGTCATCACCACCATCCATCTCCAGAACTTTTTTCTTCCCAAACTAAAAATTCTGTCCCCATTAAACAGCAACTCTCCATTTCCCCCTCCCCCAACCAGCCACTGGAAACCACCATTCTGCTTTGGGTCTCTATGAATTTGATGACTCTAGGTACCTCATAAGTGGAATCATACAATATTTGTCTTTTCGTCACTGGCTTATTTCACTTAATATGCTCAAGTTGTAGGATGTGTCAGAATTTCATTCCTTCTCAAGGCCAAATAATATCCCATTGTGTGTAAATATATCACATTTTATTTATCTGTCCATAGTTGGACTCCTGGGTTGCTTCTATGTTTTAGCTATTGTGAATAATGCTGCTAGGAGCATAAGTGTACAAGTGTCAATTTCAGTCCTTACTTTCAATTCTTTTGGGTATATACCCAGAAGTGGAATTGCTGGATCATACAGTAATTCTGTGCTTAATTTTTTTGAACAACTATCGTATTGTTTTCCACAGAAGTTACACCATTTTACATACTCATCAATAGTGCACAAGGGTTCTAGCTTCTCCACACCCTCTACAACACTTAATATTTTCTGCTGTATTGATAGTAGCCATTCTAATGGGTGTGAACTGGTATCTCATTGCAGTTTTGATTTGCATTTCCTGAATGATTAATAATATTATACAGAAATGCAAATATTTTCATGTGATTGTTAGCCATTTACATATCTTTTTCTGGAGAAGTGTCTATTCAAATCCAGTGTCCATTTTTAATTAGGTTGTTTGTTGCGTTGTAGGAGTTCTTCGTATATTCTGGATATTAATGCCTTATCATACATATGATTTTCCAACATTTTCCCCATTCCATAGCTTCCATTTTCTCTCTGTTGTGCCCTTTGATGCACAGAGATGGCCCCTGAAATTTAATACCATGGGTATTTCCCTTGCCTCATCCTAGTCCTGGCCCTGATGTTAGTCCTTGTCTCATCCACATGCATTTGACAAATTCAAGTTTTGAAACAATCAAGATGACACTTGGGTTTCTGAAAGTTTAATTAAGCACAGAATTTCATTCTTCCACCCTTTGATAACATGAAGTATCCAATTTTGAATATTGTTTATGAAGCATAACCTAGCCTATCCTAGGTTACAGGAGATGAACAGCCTCAAAAGAAAGGTTGCTGAAAAGACTCCCACTGTGCCATCCCCAGAGGAGATAAGCCTTTAAATTGTTATTAAATTACTGCAATATGCCAGGCAATGTTCTATTTCACATGTTAACTCCCTTAATCCTTATAATGGCCTTATAAGATGCATGATATTTGCACCCCCATTTTATACATGAGGGCAGGGACAGAGGTTGAATAAATTGTTGAAGGCAGCATGACTAATTGGTGGCAGAACTAGGATTTGAATCATGGAAGCCTGGTTTCAGATTCTGTACTTTAACCAGTTATAAACTGTAGCTGACACATCATCTTCCCCATATTTAATTTTATGAGACTGGTGCACTGCCTACTGCGCTAAGAGGGCAACCTCCCCATATTTAATTTTTAAAGTTATTTCGGACTTTGGCATCTTCCAGTGCAGTTGATTTCCAGAGAACTGCATTTTCAGGCTTCACTTAAAACATTGTACCTCCTCTCCTAGCATTTTTTCCCTTCTCTTGGCTTACAGAAATTATTTATATTCTATCCTCACATGAGCAAGATCTGAGCCACCTTAATTCCATCCATTCCTACTTAACACTCTATTCATGGCTATATCCAGGAGATAAAATCTGGGCATATTGTGTTAGAGTAATAATGTGCAATCTCTGTCCCTCCTACCCCAAAGGACTTGGAGAGCTAATAGAAAGCTACACATGACTCAAGTACAGAAATTCAAAGCCCACCTTTCTGGCTGAGAGCCAGCAAATGGGTGCCATCTTGGTAGACTCAAATTTTCAGCAGGTTATACCTCTCAGGGGAAAAAAATGACTCATGTTCTCCCATATTGTCTTTGACTAATGATGTATTCAATGTCTTCCCATATTTTTTCACCATCATTGAATTTGATAGATTAGGTAAAATAGCCCAGCCCAGCCCATGAAATAGGATGTCATTGAATTAAGTCTATCTAGAAAAGACTCACTTTTGTAGGTTTTTGGAACACCTGAGCTATTGAAAAATATCCCCAATGAGTTCTTTTTGTTTGGCTGGGCTCTCTTATTCATTGATAATGAACAATATACACTAATGAACAAAAACAGATCCAGAGACGGAGAAGCATAGATCAGACCATCAAACCTCAGAGGGAGGCAGGGGAGAGTGGGGGCAGGGAGTGGGGAAAGGTCAACCAAAGGACTTATATGCATGCATGTAAGCCTAACCAATGGACACAGACAGACACTAGGGGGGTGAGGGCATGAGCTGGTAGGTGGGGAGGGGCAATAGGGAGTTAAGGACACATATAGTCAATAAATAAAGAAGGAAGGAAGGAAGGAAGGAAGGAAGGAAGGAAGGAAGGAAGGAAGGAAGGAAGGGAGGGAGGGAGGGAGGGAGGGAGGGAGGGAGGGAGAGAGAGAGAGAAAGAAAGAGAGAGAGAAACAGCTTTTCTTCCTACATTCCTAATGATTATGACATGTTATTTTCTGCAGGGTACTATGGATCTACTCTGAGACTGGTACGTGGGTGTATCCTGTGTTTGCCAAACTCAGCCCAGTGGGTCTAGCAGTCTTCTTCTCTCTCAGCTACATTTTTATTGCCAGCATCTACCTACTTGGAGAGAAGCTCAACCACTGGAAATGGGGTCAGTTTATTTCTATTTTACCTGCACTCTTATTCCTTGCCCTCTCTCCATTCCTCCTAGAAACAAGAGAAACTAGTTCAAAGCAGAAATCAGTGACCTTGATGCCTTTGCCAGACTCAGATGGGTCTTATCAAGATAAGCAAAAGAAAAGCCTGGGGGAAGTACATACTTCCTCAAAGAACCTCATCAAATATCTCCCTTCCTCCCATAAACCTTTAAGGCTAGAAATTATCTTCAGACAATTTAGGACCCAGAGAGCAAGGTGTCACCATGCCTGGCATGGAAAAATGGATTCAGGGTCTTCCTCCCTTAAGTAAGGGCCTGAAGGATACAATATGTTTAAATGTCAAGGTTTTTTGTTGTTTGCTTTGCTTTGGTTTGAAGGAAATGACCCTTTAGCTCTTCCAACCTCAGCTGTGCCTTCCGGAATGAGTTCCCATCCCTTTCCCATTAGGTTGCTTTTCAACCTTTAGTGAAGCATTTACCAGATAAGATCACATCCTGTATGTGAGATTGAAATTCTCATTTAGACAGGGTCTTGGACAATGTGAATATGTCAGCAAGCTGAACTTTCTAATTATAGGTGGGTAGAACCATGTTGCTTCTTCACGAAAAAAAAATAATCTTAACTTAGTTGATTTTAAAATGGAAAGTTTTATTCTCCTCTGTGCTTCCCCCACCACCCCAATGCCCAAAATATTATTTTGTTGAAAAATTAACTACCAAAAAGTCAAATTGCACAATACCCATAATTTTTTCCCTACCCAAGGAGAAGTACAGGAACTCTACCCTGATTTTGTATATAAGGAAGGCAAGAGTCACATACAGTCCCCCACGTCACACACCCACATGCCATTCTGTTCTATCAAAATAGAAGTGGCAGAGTGGCATCTTCCACCCAATTTATGGACTGGTGTGAAAACATAAGCCATGTATATAAAAAAACACACACAACAGTTTCAGAAGGGTGAGTAGAAAAGAGTATATTTCTGAGAGGATATTGGGTCCCTGGGTAAGCAATTTGTCTTTTTCACATGTTTTCTACTTGTGAAGAATTTAACTGGGTAAGAAAGTCCCAAAGGTAATAACCTCCTTGAAAGCATTTACAAAATGGAATACTAAAAATTAATCCCAGAATCAGGACTCCAAATCACAGGAAACTCCAGGAGAAAAAAAAAATGTGTTGAGATTTCAAATGTGTTGATATCTAATTCTAACTTATTTTGGCTCCTTGAAAATCAGGATAAAGATTTCTGATGCCTTCCCCAAATCTATCTTTATAAGAGAGAAAAAATAAAGAAAGAAACAAATCCATCTAAAATTTGGCAGATAAAAATATGCAAACAAAAAAAATTGAGCTTAGAGAACAATAACTTTTTAATCAAATGTATTTAGTTCAATAATGATTAATTTTTAAATTGTTAAACAGTGACTTTGAAACATCCATTGAATAAAAAAATGAAATTTTCACAATATTTAATATTATTGAGTCATTATTTTCAACACCAAGCTCTTTTTAATAAACTTTGTTGATTAAGTACTTATTTCAATATTTCACTACAATTAGGTCCCAATGAGCAAACAGGCCAGCATCACCATATGGGCCTTCATTTACATGTGCATATGTGAATGTTTATATGAGGGTAAACTATTGTAAATGGATAGAGACTACTGTGTCTCTCCTCTCTCTAGATTTTTAACTCCTTAAAATCGAATGAGTGAAACTCGTTCATGCTATATGGCATCAGAATAGGATCGTAATGTGTTAAATTCTGAATAGATCTTAATTACAAATGGTTGAATAGACATTAAAAGAATAGATCACTTAAAATTCCAATGGCAGTGAACACTTTTAAATTGTCTAAAACTGAACAGAGCTAGCTATACAAACACATGTTCCCATGTCCTAATGGGCTTAAAACACTCTAAAGCTTCCCTCTACTATATGACTTTTATCAATGCCATTAGATGACCTCTAACTAGGGCAGCTGCACATCTCAGTCGGGTTCTGGTTAATGCCTGCTGTGCCAATGGGCACATAGTATAGCATTTTCTAGGCTTGGACAGTCAATTGTGTGGATCCTCTATCTTGGATTCCTCTCCAAACCTTCTGTTCTGGATCTATGGGAACACCTCCTAAGTAGGCACCTACTCTGTCCAAATCCAGGGCTAACCCTACTTTCTCATCTCCTTCCACAGTCTGAGATTCCTTGAATGAGAACAGAAATTCAAAGGAGTGCTTTGGTGATGTGATGGGAAGCACTGATTAGGGAAAAAGTTCTGCGCCAGGCTGCCTGGGTTCCTATTTTGTTCTTACCACTCACAGACCTGTGGCACTGCAAAAAGACTCGATGTCTTTTTATTTCAGTTTTCTCTTGAGCATCATGGAGAGTATATTAGTACCCACCTCCTAGGATCCTGGAGAACTCTAAATGACTTGGGTAGTGTCAAGGGCCAAGAACAGGGCCTGGCACATAGAGTTAGTCACTATTGCTGTTAATCTCATTCTCCTCCAGCAAAAATCAGAAACATTCTTGTCTATGTAGATGTTCCAATCCTCCCCTTTTATTTTTTTTTCATAAATTAACAATTTCCCCAGCCAAGGCAATGAAAAGGAACAACCACCTAACTGAATGCAATTTAACAAGGATGGTACAGTTCCTGAAGAACTTAATGAGTGAAATAGGAGATCAAGCTAATTCAAGCTACAATTGTTGGAATCTCTGTTTCTGAAATCCTGAGTCCCAGTATGGCCCAGTTGGGAGTCCTGGACAATAAGCTGACTGCCGCTCTGGCCACACCTATTACATATGGGAGACCTGCCATTTTCGCTTGGAAGCCCCTGACCATTCTCCTTACATCCTTGAGGGATATGTTCTGAGGCCTGAGACAACAGATTCTTTCCCTTCTAAGGATAGTTTAGGAGCTAAAAATTCCGATCTGGCCAAGTGACATAGTGATGGTGTCTTGGGCAGAATGACATTAAAAACCTTCTTTTAATACTATTTGCTCTAGAGCAATTTGTGGGGCTTTTTTTGTTTGTTTTTTAAAGGAGATTCTCATTTTAAAAGCTGTTTAAAGGCCCTCTGGTCTACCTCATGGTTTTATCCATGAAGAAATCATTTATAAAGTCTGCCTTGCATGTTATCCCTGATCATTTCATAACAAAAGGATATTATCATGAGATTATTCTTTAGGTATTTCTAGGGTTTTTGTCTTTCTTGTTCTAACTTCTTATCCATAAGCAGTCCACTCTAGATTATTCCTTATCCCTCTTCCTCTGCCTCTTTACCCTCAAGGTTTCTCCAGCCAGTCCTCGTTTCCATCTACTTCCTGCTACTTTTGCACTGTGACGGCACTCATTGGTGTCCAAATCTCATTCCTCTAACACCTCCTACCCCCCTAATCATCTGCCTTCTCATCCTTTTCCAAGCCAACCTGCTGAGACTAGGCAAATATTCTAAGAATTTTCAATTTGAAGTCTAGCAGTAGCTTTTGTGGTTGTATATATGCATAGGTGTAAATCTTTGTGAACACTATTTTTTTTACTTAACCTGTGTCCTGACTACTGGAATAATAAGATGTATAATTACATATACTATCCATAGTGATATTGATTAAAAGAATGGTTCCTTTACCAGGCCAGTAGAAAATGTTTGGATCTTGCAGAAGAAGAACATTAAATGTTTGGCCTAAAATAACTCCACTCCTTGGTACTATCTAACGAGGATAAAGGAAGGACTAAAGTCAGGCAAGAGTGGACCTAACTCCCTAACCGCCAACTAGGAACTGTTCCACTCAGAAAAACTCGCATCAATGAAGAAAAGGGTGATAACAAACAACATAATTTCCCAGTTATGTTGGGAATTCAGAGTTTGAAATCCATTTTGTGAACTTTGTTTGGGTAAGATTATACAATCTATTATTAAGTCAACAGTTTCCTTGTCTCTGGCACTATGGAAACATGGTAAGAGAGGAATTCTGAAGATGCCTAGAAACTGCTCAGCCCCATGAGAATGCAAGACTAAGGACCCACCCCTACTTGAGAAACAAAAAGAAAACATTGTTTCTATTATATTCACATCATGTAAATCTCTACAGAATGAAATGACTACTGGAACTCCACATTTTGGAGGCCTGTGCCTTCTCTAGCACAGTGGTAGGTTTGTGAGAATTCCTTAGTGCTCCATCTAGCTGCTTGGAGTTGGATGTGTGAGGCTCTGGTTCAGTGGAAGGAGCCACCTGCTCTCTTCCCCCAGAGGAACTCCCACTACTATTTCCACTCCTGTATCTACTGCTGCTCCCTAGGCCTTCGTGTTCTGTGGTGTTTCTTAAATGAAGATGGATTCTCCAATCTTTGGCACCTGGGGTTGAAGGAGTGAGGTTATGATTATAGTTACACTCAAAGCACTGGGGATTGGTAAACAACATGGGTAATGAAAGCTTTAGGAGCCCTTAGAATAACTACAAGGGGAACAAATTTGAAAAGTTTATATTGGCCAAGCTCTTGAACCTGAGAATATAAATGTTACTTAGCTGAAAAATTATTCATTAATGGCCCAAAGTATATACTTCAGAAAAGAGATGGTGCTTGTACATATAGATCTAATATAGATGACCTAGTTGGAGAAGAGAGAATTCACATAAAAAATAAATAATAAGTAGAAGCATAAATGACAAGAACATTAACCCTGGCCCTAGCTGGTTTGGCTCAGTGGATAGAGCCTCAGCCTACGAAATGAAAGGTCCCAGATTTGATTCTGGTCAAGGGCATGTACCTTGGTTGTGGGCACATCTCCAGTAGGGGGTGGCAGGAGGCAGCTGATCGATGTTTCTCTCTCATTGATGTTTCTAGCTCTCTATCCCTCTCCCATCCTCTCTGTAAAAAAATCAATAAAATACATATATTTTTAAAAAGAACATGAATCCTGTAAAGCTGAATAAATTTATAAGGCTTTGCTGGAGTGACTGGAAGTGGCCTGAACTGATGAGGATGACAGGAACAAGGATGAGAACTGTCCTTAAGAAAGTGGAGAGACATGAGTGCATGGATGGCCATGAGCGCTGTTGTGTTTAGGAGCTGGCTGTCCTAGAAAGTCAGTGTGATGACTGGACCACAGCAGGACTGCAAGTTATCGGTCATTAAAGCCTCTGAGAAGGAGAGTTCCAGCGACATAAATTAGGAAAAGACTTAGAGATTACCATTAGGGATATGATTCCTAAGGAGCATGAGGCTGCTGTGGTCCTACAGAACAGGGCTCTAACTCCCAGAAGGAACAAGAAGAGACTGAGTTGAAAAAAGCTTTCTAAGTAGGATTGGTAGCATCTGCCAATAGACAGGATAATGAGTTAGTAAAGTTTCAAAGCTTATGCAAAGATTTATGATCGTTAAATATAGAGGTAACAACTTGTTGGGTGAATGGAAGTCATTATAGTAGTCTAAGGCTGTAATTTCAGCTGAATAACCCTTTAATGAGCTTATTAAAAACTAATCAATAAGCAAGTACTTTTCTTCCCAGGCTGATAAGTTGATTTAGTAAGAGGTCACAGAATGACCCCTAATTAGGTTTAATATTCACTGTTATTTCCTCTCTAATTTGATGGGGTCTCTTTGTCTCCATATGCAATGTCTCCAAGTTGGTTGATGGATTGTGTATAGCCCTGCAAACATGTGGCCAAAAGCAACAGCAATCAGTGGCACATGTTAGATATACAGAACCACATGAAGTCCAAGGGCATCAATGGTCAACTGGCTGGCTATGAGCTAAGCACCAACAGGGGACAGCAGAGTGGTTTCTTGCTGTTGTGATAGTGGTGGTATTTTTTTAGGACTCCTTGAAGGACATCCTTTTGCCTTGGGAAAAGTCCTTGACTTTCCACCGCCTGAAGTCAGGGTGAATGTCAACCTACATAAGAACCCATCAGGGAAACCCTGAAATCTCTCTCTGTTCTTGTTTGCACAGGTGACATGAGGCAGCCAAAGAAGAAGAAGTGATTCTACGCTGTTTTCCAAGAACTAAAAAGGAAGAAAACACAAGAGGGTGTTCTTTTTCCATCTTTTTTGGGGTTTTTTAGTTAGTTTGTTTGTTTGTTTATTTTTTTGTGTGGGGAGGTGGTGGAGAAACGTAAGATAGTAAAAAGGACAGGAAACAATATTAAGAGTAGGGTTATGCAGGTAGCTCAATTTGAGGACTCTTGGGTTTTAAAAGGCCATGCAAAATTAACTCCTGCTGTCTCAGAATTTGTGACCTTTGTCTGAACTCTGTAGAGTATGGTCTGTGGTCAAATTCTGACCATAAGCCAAAAAAAACTCATAAACTCAGAGTTAGAGAATGTTTAGACAGAGAAAGAATTTAGGAACATTCAACATCTTCACTTTACAGAGGAGGTTGCCGAGAATGTACACAAGAAGTTACCTGCATGAGGCCAAAGTTAGTGTCAGAACTGAGCCAGGAGCTTTTGTCTCCCAGAACTTTTAACTTCCAGTCCTGTGCCATGTTTTTAATAATATCAACTTTCCTAAAAACAAGCATTTTCACAAGTTAGTTATTTTTATGGATTTCTCATCTATTTGGCATCCTCAATCTAGACAAAAATATAGGGAGATTCTACCTGATATGGTATAATGTTAAATTATTTGGGGCAATGAGAAAATCAGTTATAAAAATATTAGGAAATCTTTCCTTCTTGTGAGCAAGCATTCAGGGCAGGTATAAACACGGAACATAATGACATTGTCAAAATCTCTTTCGTTCAAGTATCTATTAACTTGTCAAATAAATGTCGTACGTTTTACTTGGGGAACAGTCTAAGTGGGAAGTGATATGATTATGAGGACTGCTGAGATTGCTTTGGTACAAAGTACTTTGCTAAGTTAGTTTATGGTTTAACAAAGCTAATTGTTAGCAAGCACATTCATAAACCCTGCTTCGATTTTCCTAATGGAATTTTCAAGGTCTGTTTTTGTAAAGAAATATGTGGTGGGTAAAGACAGTCAAATCTATTGATGTGTCAAAGACCAGGGGGTGTTGGGGTGTGGACACCAGAATAAATTGTACTTGAGCTTCCCAATCAAACATGACACTGGAGAAATTTGGTGAAAATGGGTAAAACCTGGTAACACTGTGCCTAGGACCAAATTAAATCTTGATTGCTATATAAGTGACCATTGTGCAGTATCTGTTCCAACTCCAAAATACCTCAAAAATATCTAGAGTGGTCTTGCAGGGTTAGGGAAGAGAGCAGACTATACCAGAAAGGCGGCAGTATAAGGGAAGACTAGGACAGACACCAGGAAACCTGCCTGATCCCTACTCCTCTACTCTCATATAAATAGGAGCCTCAAGTCCTTCTGGATTGAGCTGGGACACCCCCTCTTTTCCTGTACCTGCCGCTTCTTGACTGCTCTAAGCACCTGGTCTCAGCAGGAGCCCAGAAGCAGTTGTCACAGTGGAAATTCCCCAAATCTAAAGCCTGCAGGGGATCACCCAAATTTTCCACACCCTAAAGATGACTCTGGCTGCATACTTCTTACAGTCATAGTAAGCTCTGGGCTGGAATGAGCCTGCAGATTTCTATTTGTGGCTTTACTGTCCCTGGGACCAAATTAAGCCTTGATTGCTACATGACTGGCCATTGTGCAGTATCTATTCCTACACCAGAACTACCTCAGATTCCTTTCCCATTGAGCACATAATGCTTCCTTGGTGCTGCTGTAGCTTTGAAAAAGAGAAGCAGCAAAACACCCATGAAGAACACTGATTAAACATTCATTAAAGGGTATGCAGTGCCCATATCAGGCTGTGTTAAGCTATTAGTGTGTAAAAAACATATAAATGATTACATACCAGCAATAATATTTTTTAATTTTATTTTGTTGTTAAAGGATTACAAATAGTAGTACATATGTCTCCTTTTTTCCCCCCATTGACCTCCCTCCGGTCTCCCCTACCACCCAGCACATGCCTTCACCCCCACTCCCCAGTATCTTGTATCCATTGGTTATGTTTATATGCATGCACACAAGTCTTTTGGTTGATCTCTTACCACCCACCCTCAACCCCCCTGCCCTCCTGCTATAGTCTGACAGTCTCTTTGATGCTTCTTTGCCTCTGTATCTATTTTTGTTCATCAGTTTATAATGTTCTTTATATTCCACAAATGAGTGTGATCATGTGGTATTTATCTTTCACTGACTGACTTATTTCACTTAGCATAATATTCTCCATTTCCATCCATGCTGTTGCAAATGGTTAGAATTCCTTCTTTTTTATTGCTGTGTAGTATTCCATTGTGTAGGTGTACCACAGTTTTCTAATGCACTCATCTGCTGATGGGCACTTAGGCTGTTTCCAAATCTTAGCTATTGTAAATTTTGCTGTTATGAGAACAGGGGTGCATATATCCAACAATAGTATGTATATCATGTCATGTAATTTATGACCACACTCACCTCCATGACCTCATTTTATCCTCACAAAAATCTTAAGTAGAAAATGCATTATTCTCATTTTACAAGTGAATATTCTGTGTTTCTGATGTTGTTATCTAGATAAATGTTTTAAAACCAACTCTCTAGCCCTGACTAGTGGCTCGGTTGGTTGGCTGTTGTCCTGTGCACCAGGAGGTTGCCAATTTGATTCCCAGTCAAGGGCATATGCCAGGGGTTTCATCCCCAGTGGAGGGTATGCAGGAGGCAGCCGATTATATTGTGCTCTCACATCAATGTCTCTCTCCCTTTTCCTTCCTCTTTCTCTAAAAATCAATAAACTATTCTTAAAGGGAAAAAAAAACGCAACTATCTGGAAAAAAATTTAAGGTTCTTATTTATAGTATTTGCCCATTTTCCTGTTGTAAACACTCTACCGTGGCCTTTTTCAAGCTACCAACAGGTCACTGAATGCAGAGTTGGGAAGAGATATGAACCACCACTTGGTCCTTGTAAGCCTGTACAAGCTGACTCCAGTTCAGCACTGGGTTCAGAGAGGGGAAAAGACTGGGCCAAGGCCACGCAGATGGTTGATTCCTGAGCCACCCTTCCTTTTTATCACAGAGCAAAGCAATAAATGGTCATCTAAAAGCCTGTATTTACAAAAGCAAAAAATGTGTGTATATCTGCAAGGCTGGACAAGAAAAAGAGGTCAGGGGTCCCCAACTTGGTGGAAACTCTCACCCATGCATGCAGGTAGACCGACCTCCCCCCGGCTGCAGGGACCTCACTGCTCCATCCCCATGTACATGTTCTGGAGGCCTGTTTCACATGTGACATGAATTTTGAGTTTGGGGAGATTTATCTTGTTTGCCTAAACAAAACATTAGCTCTACCCACCCACCTCCCAAAAGAGTCATACATTTCTCAAGCTATTTCCAGCTCCTCTGCACCTCCTCGCAATACTTGTCATAACAGGAAGTCAGTTTTATATACTGTAATAATCCCCCAAACACGTTGCGCCTGCACATGGGGAGTGTGTGCGTGTGTAGGGGGTGGGGGTGAGGTGGTAGGGTCAAGGAAAGAGCAAGGTGAGGCCAGGCCTCCCATCCCTAACCTGGTGTCCCTGCTCAGAGGGCCAAGAGTCAGAAACAGAATCCACATCCAGACATTACTCTCCCTTCTCATGCAGTTGGCGGTTCTTTTTTTTAATAAAGCATTTGAGTAGGCAGCAAAGCCAGCCAGCACTGTTTATTTATAGCTGTGGATTTTCAATGCTGTATAAATTAGAAACCGTTGCTGAATGAGGCCCGCGCCCACTCACACACGCGGGGCCGCTATCGGTGAGTCCTTTCATAGAGCTTGACTGTACACAGTCTAAAATGGGAGAAAATGACATGCTCGGAGTCAAATGACGGAGTCACAGTTAAACTGCAAAGCAGAAAACCAGCAATTATTTTTCCTCAGCACAATATGGGGAGGACGACAGGTGCAATTATCCAATATTATTTAACAGCACTGGCTTGCGGTATGGGGAGAAAATAAAGGTTTTCGTGTCTCGGAGAGGAAAATAAGGGACAGAACCTGCCTCCTGGCTCATGTCCCTGCGGATTAAGCTGTGTTATGTATATTGAAACTGGCCAGGATTTCAAAAAGAAAGCAGAACCACCTGGCTCCCTCACCTTCGCCTGGAAGTTCGCAACCTGCGCCATTAGGGACTTGTGAGAAAAGGCCCCTGAACATCCTCCTGAGGCCGTGGCTCCCGCAGGCCTGTGAGGAAGCTGAGTTTGCTCAGTTCCTGTCCCTGAGAGGGAACCCTTTCCTGCGTTGGGTCTCCCTGCCCCCCTCCGTTGAATTAGGATGAAGCAAAAAAGAAGGCGGCCCACAGGAATAATTTCCATTTCCTGAATCAAGTCTCTGGCTTTGGCTGCCAGCACACTTTTCTTCCTCCTCCTAAGCCTCTCCTTAAACTCTACCTGGAAACACCTCCTTCTTTCAGCTACCATGGAATAAATATGTTGTTCTTCATGGCTTCAGAACTTATTGGAACAGCACCTCCCAGTTCTCCTAAAAAGTTTCCTCTTCCCTCTCAGGCCCTGGGCTAATTACATTATTTGCCCCTCCCCCCCCCCATGTCTCTCCCACCCCCTTCCCAATCGCAGGCCACATCAGTCCTACACAGCATCCCAACCTTCCCTCCTTTATCTCTCCTCTTGGCTTCTGTTTCCATAAGAGTATGAAACGTTGGGAAGAGCACAAGCTTCAGAAGCCAACCAGATATGAATCCAAATCCTGACTCCACACTCACAGTTTATATAGAAGTTGGGGGAAATAGTCAACTTTTCTGAGCCTCGAAGTCATATGTTAATACCTACCATAATAAAATACCATTATTTAAAGTAGTGGATGCATGTGCTTGGCATCCTAGATTCCTCATTCCACCCTGCTTAACTGCAAATTCCTTGAGGTCGTGGTCATGTTGAGTTGTCTGTATCCCCCACAAGACCTGACCCAGCACCATGGGAACATACAGAAAATACTTACAGTCAGCCTCAAGGATACTTCCAGCTTCTTTCCTATAAGCTTCCTCACCAAATCTCTTCCTACTCTCCTAAAAGTCGATATTCCCAGTGTGAGACTCCCTATCTCATTTAAGATACTCTCCCCATTTTATATCCCAGAATCCTATTAACAATGGTGATAAGTTATAGTTCATGTGACCTAGCATGGAAAGCACATTGGTAAAATGAGACACAGAACAAATAAATTTTGATAAAGAGGAAAAGCACGTGTGGAATGGCCTGGAGAATAATGGTTTCGTACAAATGAAGCGCTGGACTGTTACCCCAAGGACAACGTATGGGGTTGGAGGTTCCAAATCAGGGAGACTGATCTTTAAAAGAGAAATGGAGCAGGGGGAGCACCAAAAACAAACTTTCTTTACATCAGAATTTATTTTCCTTCAGGTGCCTGCTCATTCCTTCCTTACAGAGGATATCTGCTCTCATTAAGACCTGGTCTAGTCTAACCCTTGCTTTACAATGGAGACTTCCTCAGCCACTCTATGGTGTGGTTCTTTAGGGACACGGGAAGGGTCTCTGCTTTTACTGCCATCCTGTGTATCTTGCTAATGTACAAAAAAAAAAAAAGAAACCCAAAAAACTTTCACTAGGGGTAAAGCCTTCCATGTGACATGGAGAGACAAATTTAACATGTAAATACTTATGAGAGGGGTGACCTATTTATTCATGTTCAATTTCCAACGAAAGATAGTTCATGATTTGAAAGCAAGTATTAGTGCGGGAGGGGGCATGCTCGGCAGAGTGAAAATGGGGATATTGTGAGGAAAAGAACAGCTACAGAAAGGGTGAGCTGCAGACTTTGAGGACAGACCTTGCCTCGTTCACATTTCACCACGTAAGCTGCCAAGAGAAGGCTGAGTATGTATCTTGGCTCTCCACACCTCCCTGGAGAGCTAATCTGTGGTTGCCATGCCCCAAAATAGAGCTAGACAGTGGTCCTGGCCACTTGGGTCAATAAAATCCTGGATGCCTTTGGAGGAGTAGAAAGAGGAGGCACAGCTGTGACCTGTCACTCTTTGTTTCCAGTCTTAATTGCCTGCCTGGCACTACAGGAATTTAAACTCATTTTTTGGCCGGGGAGAGAAGTCAGTATTGGGCTGTCATCATTCCTGAGGAGAAGCAACAGAGCAAAGAAAGAAGTTTGGATTCCATTGGCTCATGAAGAGATTTAGGACTGAACTTCCCCAAGGTTCCTTCTTACCCAAACGTCTTACTAACCAGTCCCAGAGTTCCTGAAGTGTTGAAGAGAGACTGACACTTATTAAAGGCATACTGTGTGCTGCCATGAAGGCAAAGAGTATATCTGATTCCTCCACTGTATCCTCCATGCACAATGCTAATACGCAATAGACTTTAAAAGGTACACATTTGATGCTCAGGCAGATTTAAGTAACATGCTCCAGTGTCTCATGCTGGCATCAGAACTCAAACCCAGATTTATCTGACCCCAATAGCTTCTACTCCACCAATGGCTTTTAATATTTCCTGATACCCTCAGAAATACATTTTACTTCTAGGCCCAGTAGAAACACACATACCTACTTTTAACGTGTATGATATACCCCTTTACTTTCTACCCTATTTTCTTCTATTGCTTTTTTAAATTTAATGATGGGGTTGCAATCAATAAGTTGAACAACACTGCACTCCACCATACCATAGGATTCATTAAACAGATTATTATAAAGTGCCTACTATGTGTTTGGCCCTGTCCATGTACATGCCATAGCATGAGGATAGGGACATGGTGGTCATCATCTAGTCCATCTGTGTTAGGATTTGAGATTTATATCCTTTCGCCTTGCAGCACTTTTGGGTATGCAGAGCCAAGCCCTGATTTCTAGCTCACTCATTAACAGTGGTTCTCAACTTTCTGGCCCTTTAAACACAGTTCCTCATGTTGTGACCCAACCATAAAATTATTTTCATTGCTACTTCATAACTGTAATGTTGCTACTGTTATGAATCGTAATGTAAATATCTGATATTCAAGATGGTCTTAGGCGATCACTGTGAAAGGGTCATTCAACCACTAAAGGGGTCGCAACCCACAGGTTGAGAACCGCTCAGCAGCTGCTCTGCTGAACTGAGTTCCTTTGAGATGCTGACAGGAAGAAAAGAAAAAAGACACTTCCTCTACAAGAGCTTGCAAACCTTCCGCTGAGGCTTAAGTCTGGTCTGAGCAGGTAGATTTGGTTACATTTTAGGGATTTGTTTTCACTCAACACTTAATTTCATTATAACTTGAATTATGAAGTTAAGATGATGGAGAGTTAGGAAAACAAATACTGTATGGTTTTACCTTGCCAGATATCTGGCACACAATTCTGAAAACTCTCAATCTAGGCGTGTTTTATTCCATTTGAAAAAATTTTTAACTACATGCTAAAATGTACTCACATGGTCATTTTATGTGCATGCATTACAACTTTGCCAATTTTTAAAGCCATGTGATTAAATAAAATTCTTTTTACTATAAAATAGATTGTATTGGCACTGCATGTTTTTCCTCTGCTAGACTTCCTGCCATCACATCTTTTTAGTGCCCTCACATATTGCCACACTAAAAGCAAGAAGCCAGGGGATCTACCTGTACCCAATTGGTCAGTCTCCTGCAAAGCAATGTGGCTTTCTCACATCAAGAGAAAGAAGAGACCTGTTGCAAATTACCCTTCCAACTCACAGATGAACTTCTCTCAGGCCCACAGCGGAACCATCTTAGACTCTGCATGGAATCCAGGGATTACTTGAGTGATTGTCTAGACAATGGTGAAGGGAGCCTTCTCTGGGCATCCTTGTGGGTTTAATACATGTGCACATGGATCTCAGTTTCGTGGTTGCTTATTAGGAAAGAGATTGAAAGCACCACTCCAGGGTGGGTCCCCAAGGATGAGAGCCAGCAAAGCTCTAAGCTATTTGTGTATGTGTCTGTGTGCGTTACAAAGGGTTGTGCTTGTGCACCTGAGATCAAAAAGCAGTCAGCCCTTTTTCCCTGGTTGGTGGGTGAAGGTACCCATGGAGGGCAGCTCTTTGATTTTGACTGATTGCCTTATTGCCCCTCTCCTTGCCCTTTTTTATACTCAACACTTGTTATTTCTCTTTATCTCCCACGATCTCCCTTGAAAGACGACCCTGCAAGTGCCAGTGGCCTTGGCTCCTATTACAGAATGTCATCAGGCTAGGCTGCTCACCCAATATCTAAATAATCCTAATTAACATTGAATTAAAACTTTACCATTACTAAATTTAATTATACTTACAATGCAAATTAATTTGTTGTTGCAATAACCTATAAGTAGTATAGCCTTTATGATTTGTATTGGTTTCCTAGGGCTACCAGAACAAAAGACCACAAACCAGGTGGCTTAAAAACAGCAGTTTATCCTCTCACAGTTCTGGAGGCTGACAATATAAATCAAAGTGTCAGCAGCACCATGCTGCCTCTGAAGGTCTAGAAAAGAATTCTTCCTCATGATGGCTCATGATAATCCTTGGTTTGTGCACACCACTCTGATCTCTGCCTTTATCTTCATATGGATTCTACCATGTGGGCCTCTGCATCTCTTACCACAGAGGGAATCTGAGTCCAAATCTCCCTCTCCTTTCTCTTATAAAGACACCAGTCATTGGTTTTAAGGCTCAACTGTAGTCCAGAATGTTTCATTCAAACCTCTCTACCAGAGAGATCTCCCCACCTCCCAGTGCACCTTTCTGGCTACAGGGGCAGTGGATGGTACCTGTGGGAAAAAAACAAGGGACCCCAGACTTAAGTCCATCCACACAATGGAGACACCAATTTCTCTTCCTATGATGGCAGAGCAGAAGGAGGAGTGGCTTTCTGTGCCAGGCCCTTCAGCTGAATGGAAGAAAAGAAGGTGCAATTCCAGTACACCTGCCAGGACTCCTAGGGCAGGAACTCATGTAAGTCCATTGTTTGCAGGCTTCTGTGATCTCTTATGTCCCCTTTTTTTGGAGTCCCCCTTGATGTATGAAACTAAGGGAGATGATCACTTCTTGTTGAAATTACTGTGAAAATGATAAACTGATTCACTGATCACATCTGCAAAGACTCTATTTCTAAATAAAAGTCACATTCTGACTTTCTAGGTCATAAATATTGGGGAGATGCTATTCAACTCAGCATATTACCCCTATTTTACAAATGAGGATATTGAGGGTCAGAGGTCATTAGATATCAAATTTCAGCTTTTCATTCTTCTCACTGGTCTGTCTTAATTCAAACAGTCACCAATAATTTATACTACTGAGTGTCTACTAAGAAGGGCCACCTATGTTAATTATCGTTAGACCTCCCCACATCCCTGAAAGGTAGATATTATTATTTCAAAGTTAAGGATGAAGAAACTAAGGCTCAGTGAGATTAGTGGATTTTCTGAAGGAGAATTACCCAGTATGGTCAGCTGGGATGTGTGTTCCCTTTCTGTATGACACATGATTGCTACAAATTCCTCCTTCTGTGTCCTTCATGATATCTAGAAAATAAAACCTTCCTTCTGCCTCTTCAAGGTCAAAATGTTAAACACTTTCATTTTAAGCCTTCTGAGGAAATATGGAAAGGCTACAGGCTCTGAAAAATAGAAAACGATTATGTGGAAAACCCTCTTTCTTGATTTCAAAAGAGGACCTACAGAAGGCTGAGAGACACATGAAAATATGCTCCAAGTCAGTAATCATCCGAGAGACATAAATCAAAATGACAGTGAGGTACCAGCTCACACCTGTCAGAATGGCTATCAACAAATCAACAAACAACAAGTGTTGGCGAGGATGTGAAGAAAAAGGAACCCTCATGCACTGCTGGTGGGAATGCAGACTGGTGCAGCCACTGTGGAAAACAGTATGGAGTTTCCTCAAAAAGTTAAAAATGGAACTCCCATTTGACTCAGTGATCCCACTTCTGGGACTATATCTCAAGAAACTAGAAACACCATTCAGAAAGGATATATCACCCCTGTGTTCATAGCAGCACAATTCACCATACCTAAGATTTGGAAAAAGCCTAAGTGCCCATCAGCAGATAATTGAATTAAAAAACTGTGGTACATCTACACAATGGAATACTACACCACTATAAAAAAGAAGGAACTTTTACCATTTCCAACAACATGGATAGAACTGGAGAGTATTATGCTAAGCGAAATAAGCCAGTTGGAGAAAGATAAATATCACATGATTTCACACATATGTGGCATATAATGATCAACATAAACTGATGAACAAAAATAGATTCAGAGACAAATGTCAGGGGAGGTGGGCAGTTAGAGATCAACCAAAGGACTTGCATGCATGCATATTAGTATGACCAATGGACATAGACACTAGGGTGGTGGGGGGGAGTCAATCGGGGGAAAAGGAGATGTATGTAAAACTTTAGACAATACAAACAAACAAACAAAAATCCTCTTTCTTGAGCCCTCGCAGCTTGAATGGACAAGAAAATGGGTTAAATGGACACTGGGGGATGATAATGCAAAGGGTTGCTGAAAGGGTGCCTGGCAGAGCTATTCGACCTTGCCTGCATATTTAGTCACCTGGGAAGCTTATGAAAATACTTCTGCTCAGACCCTTCCTGCAGAAAGTTTGGATTTGGCTACAGATTAGGCACTGGGAGTTTAGAAGCACCTCTAATGTGCAGCCAAGCTAGGAGAGCTACAACTTTCTCAGTTGCCTTCTCAATCCTGGTCATCCTGATGCTCGGCGTATTTGGTGGCATGACTGATGCCTGGTCCTTTTGGCTGCAACACCAGAGGCGACTTTAAGGCAGAGCCCAGGGTCAGGCTCTGAGAATGCTCAGAGACCTTACAGAGCCTTCTGATTGGGTATTCTCACATCTACCTACACACCTCAATTTACTTCCTAAGCAGAGAAAGAGCCTGGACTGTTGGAACATGGTGGGAGCTCCTTGTGGCTATTCACAGCTCTCCTGAGTCTCTGGCCTGTAGCCCACCCTGCAAACCCTGGACTTGCCAGCCTCTTCAATACCATGAGTCTATTCCTTAAGTTAAATCTATCCATCATACACATATGTGCACACACACACACACACCCTGTGGATTCTGTTTCTCTGGAGCACCCTGACTAATACACTCCTCTACCTTCCCCTGGGTTTGCCCTCCAGCCCTGTTTGTCTCCTGCCTTCACACACTGGTCCTCTGGATCATCTGCCTGCAGTCTCTGTGACTCATAGGCCTATAATAAGCCCTCTGCTTTCATTTGCCAAAGTCTCTCTCTTCCCTTCATTCAAGAGTCTCCCGAAATCCCACATGTTCCAATCAAGGAAACAACAGTCTGCCCGCCCTCAGATGAGCTCATTCAGTGAACAGATTTCAGGAAGAAAACACTAATGTGTGAGTGTTGCTTCAAAACTGTTCCGCTCGTGACCGTGAGGGAACTTGGTGTTTCAAAATGCTGTTGCCCAGAGCATTCATGTTTGGCAAATGTGCTAAGGATACTTACAAGGCCATGGTCTTGGGTGGGACTTTCTGATTGAAGTACTAGAGACCACTGCCCTCTAAGGTGATCATCCTCAACTACCATCCTGCTCAGGTAACACTGCCTACCAGGGGAATTGGATGAGAAGGTATGAAGGAGTCACTGCAAATCCATAAGTATATGTCCTTCTGACCATGGGTCATTGTGCCTTACTCCTGGGAGCAAGAGCATCTAATCTAATAAAAGAGTATTATTGAAATTGACTGTTTCTTCAGGATGCCTAAGTCACTCCCACCAGCCAATCAGAGCGGCTGTATGCAATTTAACCCAGCCAAGATGGAGGCTGGCAGTCACGGAGCTGGAGTAAACAGCAGGCTTCCATTGCACCAGGAGTAAACTGTCTGCCGGCTGGCTGGGCCTCTCTGTGCTCAAGGCAACAACATAGTTGCAACATTGTTTCAATTATAGAAGCCTTGGAGCTGAAGCCAACAGGAGGCTTTGTTACCTGCCTAGGCCTCGGCTTAAAGCAACAGTATCAATTATAGAAGATAAATAAACCCCAGAAACCTGCTTGCAGCCAGCCTTGCTGGGACATTGGGTCAATGGGAGCTTTGGGCAGCCTGAAAGCCTGAAAACAGCCCTCAGGCCCGCACCCAAGCTGGCCACACCCCAATGGGGTGAGGGACTCCACTGGGGGGCTTTGTCAGCCTGAAAACAGCCATCAGCCCCTCACCCAGGCTGGCCAGGTACCCCATAGGGACCCCAAACCTGAAGGGACTGTGGGCAGCCTTAAAATGCTTGCTCCTCACCCAAGCTGCCCAGGCACCCCAGTAGGGACCCAAAACCTGAAGGGGCTGTGGGCAGCCTAAAAATAGCCCTCAACCCCTCACCCAGGCTGGCCACACCCTAATGGGATGGGGGTTCACACTGGGGGGCTTGGCCAGCCTGCAAACAGGCTTGTTCCAACCCCTCACCCAAGCTGACCAGGCATACCAGTAGGTGGACATCCCCAGAGGGGTCCCAGACTGCGAGAGGGCACAGGCCAGGCTGGGGGACCTCCTGAGTGCACAAATTTTTGTGCACCAGGCCCCTAGTTATTATATAAGCCCCCCAAAAAAATTATCAATGCATAAAGTCCACAGGAAGGCACACAATCACTGATCTTTTGGCTCATTAACCTCATCTATGTTTACCTGCAGGCCATCCCAGAGCCAGAGGCCATTAGTAGCTCATAGATAGAGGTTACTACAAAAGAACTGCAAGGTTCTAATCACTTCCCCATGCACTGTGGTTGTTGGAGGGTCAGGGAGATACTACCTCCCCTTTCTACTGCACTTAGAGAGCAGCCCTGTGATGTTTCTGTATCCACCATTACACCACATTCCCAGTGGGCATTGCAGGGGCTACAGAACACACTGCCTTAAAGCTCCATCAATGAGCCACAGTTCCAAAGACCCCTGGATGGCTTGGAGAGAGGGTGGTAGCCAGAGGATGAAGAAGGCCCAAAGTATAAGCTCATAATATAGCGGCTACTGCAACATCAGAAAAAAGGTGAGCTTTATAGGCAGGCAAAATTCAGTTAGTCTATTTCCACAGCCTTGGAAAACTCATTCAACCTTTCAGAGCTGGTTTTCGTGTGTGTGTGTGTGTGTGTGTGTGTGTGTGTGTGTGTGTGTGTGTGAAATACTTGCCTTGTATTAGTGTAAATAGAATGTATGGATGGAATGTCAGAACAGATCTGGAGCACACCAGGATCTGGAAGCCAGTAAACATCACTTTCCTTGTCTGCTGTCTTAACTCAAGAGCTCTATTAATCCAATGAGGGGTATTTATAGGTTATCCTTTGTGAACCTGGTAGATTTAATGTTAATTCAAAATGGACAAAACAGCCAATGGGGCACAAATGATCAGAATAACTTATTGTCTATGTGACTTTACAGAATCAGCAAGAGAATCCCAATCATTCCCTGACTTGAAGTATAATTATGAAACCATTACCTATGACCCAACAGAATAAAAATAGGGAGAAGGCAATGAAAACTTGTAAATGCCATAGACTCCAGGAATCCTAGATTTTAGAACCGTCTAAGTGTTCATAAAGCACTAAAATTTCAACAAACATCACATCAGGTAGGCTTACATTAAGAGAAGCAGCCCATTGCAAATTCCTCTTTCTTGCCACCTAATATAGGAGAATGCCTCCTGAACAGTCTTTGCATTACAAGGCATTAGAGATACATTCATTTTTTTAATTGACATTTGGAAATAGAGCATTTAAAGCACATTTGCTGACTTTAAATTCTCTCATTGTGTAATAAGACGACTTGGCTGAATGGCCTTACAATGGTAGCATACATTTAATGGGGTGGGAGAGAGTATGTATTCTCTTCTAGTCTTCAACTGCATTTTTTATTTCATGAATAATTCTAGGCCTACGATAAATGGAATAATGGGAGCCCTCTAGTGGCTAAACTGACTCTTCCCTTTACTTACAGATATTAAAACAAATGATCTTATGTTTTGCAAGTCCTATGCCTTGTTCCAATTAGCAACTTGCTGCAGGAACTACATCTTTTCTCCACCTGTGCCTCTCACCCTCTGGTAAAAAGATGATGAGATATTTTATTTTATTTTCAGTCTCTTTGATGCTCATGCTCAGAAAATATCAGGGCAAGTATTTAATCCACTTTCTGGGGGGGAAAAAAACACACACATTTTTAGAAATTTAATTTTCAGACATTTATGTAACAAATATCTATTGGACATCTATAACAAGTCAAACATCATACAAGGTTCTGTAAGAAATACAAGGAAAATTAAAATATAATCTAATTGCAAGTAGTTTATGACAGTTCAGTACAGAAAGTTTTTAAAATGTGGTTTTCTATAAACCTAATTGTTTTATCATGTACACTAGAGGACCGGTGCCCAAAATTCATACACTTGGGGGAGGGGGGTTCCTCAGCCTGGCCTGTACCCTATCATAGTCCTGGACCCCTGGGCAGACATCCCTCTCGCAGTCTTGGGGCTCTCACAGTTTGGGACCCCTCGTTCCTTACTGCCTACCTGCCGAGGAGGCGGGAGAGGCTCCTGCCACTGGTGCTGCGCTCGCCAGCCTTAAGCCCAGCTTCTGGCTGAGTGGTGCTCCCCCCGTGGGAGTGCATTGACCACCAGGGGGCAGCTCCTGTGTTGAGTGTCTTCCCCCTGGTGGTCAGTGCACATCATAGTGACCTGTCATTCTGCCATTTGGTTTATTTGCATGTTAGGATTTTATTATATAGGATCAAATTTTCTTTGAAGCAATATGCTCTTAGGTTCCCTTGTCTTCTACCCACTCAGAATCTGAGCACCATTCTGAACTCTTCCTTCTCCCGCTTGCCAGTCCAGTTATTTATCGTATCCTGCCAATTCTTTCTTTTTTTTCTTTTTTCTATTGATACCAGATTAGCTTAAGGCATCATCATTTTGGGTTCTTACAATATACTTTAAAAAATATTTTAAAACTATTTTGAGTGGTTAATACATGCACACACCATAAAATTCAAAGTGTACAACAGTGCCTGCATGAAAGTAAGTCTTTCTCATACTCTACCCCCTAGCCACTTAGTTCCCCTCTTCAAAAGCAACTACAATTCCAATCTCTTGCAGATGCTTCCACATATACTGTATTTGTGAAGGCCCATACATATTTTTTCCACAAATGATGATATACTGTTCTGCACCTTGCCTTCACATCTTTCTGTACATGTTGGAGAAAATCTAAATCAGTGTAAAGAGGACTGCCTCACTCTTTTTTTAAAAAAAAAATATTTATTGTCAAAAGATTTCTGTATGTCTCCTTTTTCCCTGCTTAAGATACCCCACACACACACACACACCAGCCATTCCTACCCCGGGCAAGCCCCTACCACCCCAGTGTCTATCCATAGTCTCTGTATACTAATATGCATGCATACTTTGGTTGCTCTCTTACCCCCATCCCTTGCCATTTGTCTCTGGATCTATTCTTGTTCATCAAATTATGTTGATCATTATATCCCACATATGAGTGAGATCATGTGATATTTATCTTTCTCCGACTGGCTTATTTCACTTAGCATAATTATCTCCAGTTCCTTCCATGCTGTTACAAATGGTAAAAGTTCCTTCTTTTTTTATAGCAGCATAGTATTCCACTGTGTAGATGTACCACAGGTTTCTTTTTCTTTATTGATTAAGGTATTACATATGTGTCCCTATCCTCCCATTGCCCCTCTAGTCCCCCACTCAGGCCCTCACCTCCCTGGTGTCTGTGTCCATTGGTTAGGCTTATATATGTGCATAATGCTCTCCAGGTCCATCCTTGCTGTTGCAAATGGTAGGAGTTCCTTCCTTTTACAGCAGTGAAGTATTCCATTGTGTAGATGTACCACAGTTTTTTAATTCACTCATCTGCTGATGGGCACTTAGGCTGTTTCTAAATCTTAGCTATTGTAAATTACACTGCTATGAACATAGGGGTGCATATGTCCTTTCTGATTGGTGTTTCTGGTTTCTTGGGATATATTCCTAGAAGTGGGATCACTGGGTCAAATGGGAATTCATTTTTAACTTTTTGAGGAAACTCTATACTGTTCTCCACAGTGGCTGCACCAGTCTGCGTTCCCACCAGCAGTGCACGAGGGTTCCTTATTCTCCATATCCTTGCCAGCACTTGGCATTTGTTTATTTGTTGATGATAGCCATTTGACAGGTGTGAGATGGTATCTCATTGTTGTTTTGATTTGCATCTCTCAAATGATTAGTGACTTTTAGTATGTTTTCATATGTCTCTGGGCCTTCTGTATGTCCTCTTTCAAAAGTGTCTATTTAGGTCCTTTGCCCATACTTTGATCGGATCATTTATCTTCCTTTTGCTAAGTTGTATGAGTTCCCTGTAAATTTTGGAGATTAAACCCTTATGGGAAATATCATTGGCAATATGTTTTCCCATGTAGTGGGCTTTTTTGTTGTTTTCTTGATGGTTTCTTTTGCTTTGCAGAAGCTTTTTATTTTGATGTAGTCCCATTTGTTTATTTTCTCTTTATTCTCTGTTGCCCTAGGAACTGTGTTGGTAAAGATATTGTTATGACATATGTCTGCTATTTTGCTGCCTATGGAGTCTTGCAGTGTTTTTATGGTTTCCTATCTTGTGTTTAAGTCCTTTAGCCATTTTGAGTTTGTTTTTGTGTAGTATAAGTTGATGATCTAGTTTCATTTTTTTGCATTATCTGACCAATTTTCCCAACACCATTTATTGAAGAAACTATCTTGACTCCATTGTATGTTCTTGCCTCCTTTGTCAAATATTAATTGAACATAATGGCTTGGGTCGATTTCTGGGTTCTCTGTTCTGTTCCACTGGTCTATATGTCTGTTCTTGTGCCAGTACCAAGCAGTTTTGAGAACAGTAGCTTGGAAATATGACTTGATATCTGCTATTGCGATCCCTCCAACTTTGTTCTTCTTTCTCAGGATTGTTGTGGCTATTCAGGTTTTTTGTTTGTTTGTTTTTTATTCCAGTTGAATTTGGGGGACTTTGTTCTAGATCTTTGAAGTATGTTATAGGTAGTTTAATGAGGATTGCATTGAATCTGTAGATTGCTTTGGGTAGTATGCACATTTTAGTGATATTGATTCTACCAATACATGAACATAGTATGTTCTTCCATTTGTTTATGTCTTCTTCTAACTCTTTTTTCAATGTCCTGTAATTTTCTGAGTGCAGGTCTTTTACCTCCTTAGTTAAATTTATTCCTAGATATTTTACTTTTTTTGGTGCAATGGTAAATAGGATTTTTTTTTCATTTCTCTTTCTGGGAATTCATTATTGATGTATAAAAAGGTCATAGATTTCTTGGTATTAGTTTTGTATCCTGCTAAATTGCCAAGTTCATTTATTAGGTCTAGTAGTTTTTCTATTGTTTTTTTTTGGGGGGGTTCTATGTATAGTATCATGTCATCTGTGAATAAGGACAGTTTTACTTCTTCTTTTCCAATTTGGATGCCTTTTATTTCTTCTTCTTGTCTGATAACTATGGTTAGCACTTCCACTACTATATTGAACAGGAATGGTGAATGTGGGCACTCCTGTCTTATTCCCATTCTCAGGGGAAATGAGTTTAGTTTTTGCCCATTGAGTATGATGTTGGCTGTAGGTTTGTCATATAAGGCTTTTATTATGTTGAGGTATGATCCCTCTACTCCCACTTTGCTGAGAATTTTTATCAATAAAGGGTGTTGGGTTTTGTCAAATGCTTTTTCTGCATCAATCGATATGATTGTGTGATTTTTGTCTCTCAGTTTGTTTATGTGATGTATCACATTTATTGATTTGTGGATATTGTACCATCTTTGCATCCCTGGAATAAATCCCACTTGGTCATGGTGTATGATCTTTCTAATGAATCTTATTTGCTAGAATTTTGTTGAGGAATTTAGCATCTATGTTCATCAAGGATATTGGCATATAGTTCTCCTTTTTTTTTGTGGTGTCTTTATCTGGTTTTGGAATTAAGGTAATGCTGGCTTCATAAAAAGTGCTTGGAATTGTTCCTTCCTCTTGAATTTTTTTGAGTAGTCTGAGGACAGGTTTTAGTTCTTCTTTGAATGCTTGGTAGAACTCTCCTGTAAAGCTGTCCGGAACAGGGCTTTTGTTTGCTGTAAAATTTTTGATTACTGCTTCAATTTCTTCAGTAGTTATCAGCCTACTCAGGTTCTCTTATTCTTCCTGATTGAGTTTTGGGAGCTTGTATTTTTTCTAAAAATATGTCCATTTCATCTAGGTTGTCCATTTTGTTGGAATAGACTTGCTCTTAGTATTTTTTCATAATCATTTGTATTTCTGTGGGATCAGTTGTTACACCTCTTTCATTTCTGATTTTGTTTATTTGGATCCTCTTTGTTTCTTGGTGAGCCTGGCTAGAGGTTCATCAATCTTGTTTATCCTTTTAAAGAACCAGCTCTTGGGATTTTTTGTATTTTTTTTGGGGGGGGTCTCTATGTCGTTTATCTCTGCTCTGATCTTTATTATTTCCTTCCTTCTTCTTATACTGGACTATTCTGGTTGCTCTTTTTCTAACTCTTTGAGTTGTAGGGTTAGGTAACTTATTACCATTGTTTCTTGTTTTTTTGCGGTAGGCTTGTAGAGCTATGAACTTCCCTCTCAAGACTGCTTTCAATAAAGATAATTATTCGAACATCATTATGCCTATGTGCCAGAATGTACTTGGGATAAATTCCTAGAAGTGGAATTGTTGGATCAAAGAAAATGTGTATTTTTACTTTTGATAGTTATTGCCAAATTATTCTTCATAGATATTTTACTAATATCTATGCTCCCTGACAAAATATAAGATCATATTTCCCCAAATCCCTAAATACAGAGAGTTGTAAAATTCTATGGGTAGAAATGGCATCTCAACATAGTTTCAATTTACATTATTCTAATTTTGAGTGAAGTTGAACATCTTTTTATGTTTAAGATATAACTTAATGTGTGTTATTTTATGTATTTTCTATGAACAGATTTTTATGCTTTTGTCTATTTTTCTGTTTTGAGAGTTGTTCGTTTGTTTTTTCTTATTGAACTATATGAGCTTATAGCTGGCAGCCTCTAAGGTACCAGAGATGACCCTCACCTCCTGGTATACACACTGTTTCAGTCCCCTCTTGATTGTACCAGGGTTGGTCTGAGTGACCAAGGTTATATGGCAGAAGTAATGGTATGTCATTTTCAAGATTTGCAGGTAAAAGGCATCTGGCTTCTCTCTAGGTAGCTCTCTCTCTCTCTCTTATTCTTGAGTCACTTTCTATGGAGAAAACCAGCTGCCATGTCAGGCAACTACTGATGGAGAAGGCCACATTGTAAGGATTCTTGCTAAGAATCCCATACGTAATCCTCAAAGTGGATCCTCCAGTCCCAGGTGAACCTTCAGATGAGACTGTAACCCCAGCTGACAGCATAATAGGAATCACATGAGAGATTCTGAGTCAGAACTGCCCAGCTTAGCTTTCCCCAGATTCCTGACTCTAAAACTGAGAGATAATAAATGTTTATTGTTCTAAGCTGCTAAATTTTGGTGTAATCTGTTATGCATCAATCAAGAATAATATATAGATCTAAATACATTAAAAAATAAGTACTCTATCTTTAGTTAAAGCCTCTTTATAAAAGTTTCAAATAGTTCTCACTATTTGTTGAATGTCTATTGGTTTTCTGTATGATTTCTTCCTTTATTTCCTTTCTTGCCACGATTTTTCTGGTTTCATAGGATATAATCCTAGAAGTGGAATCACTGGGTCAAATTTAACTTTTTGAAGAACTCCATACTGTTTTCCATAATGGCTACACCAGTCTGTATTCCCACCAGCAGTGTACTAGGATTCCTTTTTCTCCACCTTCTTGCCAGCACCTATCATTTGATTTGTTGATGGTAGCCATTCTGACAGGTATGAAGTTATCATTTTAATTTGTATCTCTATGATGATCAATGACTTAGAGCATTTTTTCATATGTCTCTTAGCCATCTGTATGTCTTCTTTGGAGAGGTGTCTATTTAGGTTCTTTGCCCTTTGCCCATTTTTAAAATTGATTATTGTCTTCATTTTGTTAAGTTGTGTGAGTTCTTTATATATTTTGGATATTAACCCTTTATCAGATGTATCATTGCCAAATATGTTCTGCCATACAGTGGGTTCCTTTTTATTTTGTTGATAGTTTCTTTTGCTGTGCAAAAGCTTTTTATTTTAATGTAGTCTCATTTGTTCATTTTATCCTTAGTTTCCTTTGCCCTAGGAGATGTAACTACAAATATTACTACAAGAGATGTCTTAGATTTTGCTGCCTTTGGTTTCTTCTGGCATATTTATGCTTTCACAACTTACAAATAAGTCTTCTTTGAGTTATTCTTGTGTATGGTGTAAGCTGGTCATCTAGTTTCATTTTTGTTTTGCATGTATCTGTCAATTTTCCCAACAACTTTTATTGAGGAGACTGTCTTGACTCCATTGTATGCTCTTGCCTCCTTTGTCAAATATTAATTGAGCATAATAGCTTGGGTAGATATCTGGGTTCTCTGTTCTGTTCCATTGATCTCTGCTTATTCTTATGCTAGTACTAGGTTATTTTGATTACAGTGGCTTTGTAGTATAACTTGATATCTGCTATTGTGATTCCTCCAACTTTGTTCTTTCTCAAGATGGCTGTGGCTATTCAGGGTCTTATTTGGTTCCATATAAAATTTTGGAGTATTTGTTCTATCTAGATCTCTGAAATATGCCATTGGTAATTTAATAGGGATTACATTGAATCTATAGATTGCTTTGAGTAGTTCGGACATTTTAATGATGTTAATTCTACCAGTCCATGAATATGGATATTCTTCCACTTGTTACTATCTTCCTCTATCTCTTTTTATCAACATGCTATAATTCTCTGAGTACAAGCCTTTCAGCTGCTCTGTTAAGTTTATTCCTAGGTATCTTAATTTTTTTCTTTGTTGCAGTGGTAAAGGGAATTGTTTGTTTAGTTCCTTTTACTAAGAATTCATTACTGATACATAAAAATGCCATATATTCTGGGTATTAATTTTGTATCCTGCTACATTGCCAAATTTATTTATTAAATCTAGTAGTTTTTTGGTGGAGTCTTTAGAGTTTTCTATGTACAATATCATGTCATCTGTGAGTAATGAGAGTTTCATTTCCTCCTTTCCAATTTGGATGACTTTTCATTTTTCTTCTTGTTTGATTACTGTTGCTAGCACTTATGGTACTATCTAAACTAATAAAAGTGAAATAGTAAAATTAACCGTTTCTTCGGGATGGGTAAGCCACGCCCACCAGCCAATCAGAGCGGCTGTATGCAAATTAGCCCAGCCAAGATGGTGGCCGCCATCTGTTGCCTTCCTGCAGGCCACATGGGTGGGGAGGCCAGAGGAGCAACCGCCCGCAGCCCCACACCTCCAGGCAGAAAGCAGCCTGGAAGTAGGTCCATGATCGCGGGGGCTCGGGTGCACATGCCTCCGTGAGTGCCCAAGCCCCCGCGATCGATTTCAGGCAGCAGGGAAGCCCAGGCCCCCAGGCTGCCCTGCAGCTGGAAGTAGATCCATGATCGCGGGGGCTCGGGCACAGAGGCGTGTGTGCCTGTGCTCCCGTGATCGATTTCAGGCGGCAGGGCAGCCGGGGCCTGGCGGAGCAAGCCAGCCCAGGCCCCAAGGCTGCCCTGCAGCCTGGAAGTAGATCTATGATGGGGTGGGGGCACAGGCACTCAGGGAGGGATAGCCTCCCTGAGTGCCCGTGCCCCCCCCCATGGATTCCAGGCGGCTGGGCAGCCTGGGGGGGGGGGGCGGAGGATCCGAGCCAGCTCCGCCCCTGAGGCTGAGGCCTGGAAATCGGTGAGGGGCACACAGCACACAGGGAGGTGTGCCCTCCATGTGTGCTGTGTGCCCCAATGGATTCCAGGGTCCCAAACTGTGAGAGAGCACAGGCAGGGATTAAGTACCCCCCCCACCCCTGCCGAGTGCACAAATTTTTGTGCACCGGGCCCCTAGTGTTGAATAAGAGTGGTGAAAGCAGAGTTTCCCATTTTTTCCTGTTCTTAGGCGAAATGGTTTTAATTTTTGTCCATTGATTATGATGTTGGCTGTAGGTTTGTCATATATGGTCTTTATTATGTTGAGGTATGATCCCTGTATTCCCACTTTGCTGAAAGTTTTTATAAAAAAAGGGTATTAGATTTTGTCAAATGCTTTTTCTGTGCTATTGATATGACCATGGGATTTTTGTCTTTCTTTTCACTAGGGGCCCGGTGCACAAAAATTTGTGCACTGGAGGGGTGGGGGGGTCTCTCAGCCCAGCTTGTGCCCTCTCCCAGTCTGGGACCCCTCTGGGGATGTCCACCTGCTGGTGTGCCTGGCCAGCCTGGGTGAGGGGCCAATGTCTGTTTGCAAGCTGGCCAAGCTCTCCAGTGGAGACCCTCACCCCAAGGGGTGTGGCAAGCCTGGGTGAAGGGCTGAGGGCAGTTCTCAGGCTGGCCATAGCTCCCACTGACCCTCCGGGCCACCCACCTGGGAAGCCGCTGGTGGGGTGGCGCTGGCCACCCCATGGCCTCCCGGTCAGGGGCCTCAGGGCCGGCCGCCTGGTCCCCACCCCCCGGAACGCTTCTGCCCAGGAAGCCACTAGTGGGGTGGCGCTGGACACCCCATGGCCTCCCAGGCGGGCACCTTGGGGTCCAGCCGCCTGGTCCCCACCCTCCAGAAGGCTCCTGCCTGGGAAGCTGCTGGTGGGGTGGCGCTGGCCACCCCATGGCCTCCCAGGCAGGTGCCTCGGGGTCCGGCTGCCTGGTCCCTGCATCCTCCCCCAGGCTCCCGCCCAGGAAGGCATCTGCAGACCCAAGGCGCCGGATGCTTTCCCAGGACGGAGGCTCCCAAAATGGCGCAGGCCGCAGTCCTGGAGAAGCTGCACACCGGGGCTGCGGCCTCTGCCATCTTGGCTGGGCTAATTTGCATACAGCAGCTCTGATTGGCTCGTGGGCGTAGCTTACCCCATCCCGGAGAAACGGTTAATTTCAATATTACGCTTTTATTAGTTAAGATTTTTTTCTTTACAGAGAGTAAGGGAGAGGGATAGAGAGTTAAAACATCGATGAGAGAGAAACATTGATCAGCTGCCTCCTGCACACCCCCTACTGAGTATGTGCCTGCAACCAAGGTATATGCCCTTGACCGGAATCAAACCTGGGACCTTTCAGTCTGCAGGCCAATGCTCTATCCACTGAGCCAAACCAGTCAGGGCAGGATTTTTGTCTTTTAACTGGTTTATGTGATGTATCACATTTATTGATTTGTGAATACTATATTAGCCTTGAATCCCTAGAACAAATCCAACTTGGTCATGGTTTTATGATCTTTTTAATATATTGCTGGATCTCATTTGCTAATATTTTGTTGAGTATTTTAGCATCTATGTTCATCAGGGATATTTGCCTGTAATTCTCTTTCTTTGTAGTGTCTTTATCTGATTTTGGAATTAGGATAATGCTGGCTTCATAAAAAGAGCTTGGAAGTGTTCTTTCCTCTTGGATTCTTTTGGAATAGTTTGAGGAGGATAGCTGTTAGTTCTTATTTGAATGTTTGGTAAAACTCCCCTGTGAAGCTATTTGGACCATGGTATGTACGTATGTATGTATGTATTTCTGGAAATTTTTTTTATTAATTCTTTAATTTTCTCATTTGTTTTTGGCCTGTTCAGGTTTTCTGATTCCTCCTGAATCAGTTTTGGAAGATTGCATTTTTCTGGGAATTTGTCTCTTTCTTCCACATTGTCCAGTTTATTTGATATATAGTTGTTCATAGTATTTTCTTACAATTCTTTGTATTTCTGTGATGTCTGTTGTTATTTCACCGCTTTTGTTTCTGATTTTAATTATTTGGGTTCTCTCTGTTTGTTGATGAGTCTGGCAAAAGGTTCATTAATCTTGTTTATCTTTTAAAAAATCATGTAGTGACCTTTACTGTCTCTTGTGATGGCCTTCATTTTGAAGTCTATTTGGGCAGATATAAGTATTACAACCCAGTGATTTGTTTGTTTGTTTTCATTTCTATTTGCCTGAAAATTTTGTTTTCATCCCTTCACTCTCAGCCTGTGTGAATCTTTGTTCTCTTTGGATCTCTTGTAGAAAGCATATATTTGGATCATCTTTTTGTATCCATTTAGCTACCCTATTTCTTTCGATTGGAACATTTAATTCATTTACATTTAAGGTTATTATTGATAGGTACTTATTTATTGCAATTTTAATTCTTTATGCATATGTTTCTTTCTATTTATATTTCTTCTTCTCCTTACAGCAGTCCTTTTAACATTTCTGGCAGTGCTGGTTTGGTGGTGATAAACTAACTTAGCCTTTTGTTTTGTTTTGTTTTTTGTGTGTGGGAAGCTCTTCATTTCATCCTCTATTTTGAATGATAACCTTGCTGGATAGTCTTGGTTTCAGTTCCTTGTTTTTCATTACCTTGAATACTTTATATCATTTCCTCTGGCCTTTAGAGTTTCTGATGAGAAATTAGCTGACAGCCTTATAGGGGCTCTCCTTTATAGATAACTAATTAATTTTCTCTTTCGACCTTTAAGATTCTTTGTCTTTAATTGTTGGCATTTTAATTATGATGTGTCTGGGCCTGGGCCTATTTGGGTTCTTCTTGCTTTGGACTCTCTGTGATATTGTGTGACTTTTTTTTTCACCAGTTTAGGGAAGCTTTCTGCCATTATTTCTTCAAACGCGTTCTCTATCCCTTGCTCCCATTTTTCCCCTTCTGGTATTTCTATGATGTGAATATTGCTTTTTCATTGTACCACTGCTCCCTTGAGCTGTCTTGTTTTTTTAATTGTTTTTTTTTCTTTTTGGTTCTCTGATTTAATGATTTTTTTCTACTACCCTCTCTTCTAATTCACTGATCCAATCTTTGGCTTTCCCTAATCTGCTGTGTATTCTGTACACTGTGTACTTTATTAATGCTACATTATTCTTTATAGTTATTGTCTCTTTTCTCTGGCTTAATTATTATGCCATAATTATTCTGAACTCTATGTCTGGTAAATTTCTTATCTCCATTTCATTTAGCTCTTCTTCTGCATAATTCCCTTGTTGTTTCATGTGGGGTTTATTTTTTTGTCTTCCTATTTTGGCTGCCTCTTTGGGTCTGCATCTATATATTAGCTGTGACTCCCAATATCTAGTGCTGGACAGTTTCAGATGCTGTGCTCACTGGCCCTTAGTACCCTGTTTGGAGCTAACAGAAATCAATAGCTTTTGGCTCCCTCTGTTAGGGCTGGGTGTCTTTAGAAAGGACCAAGATGTACACCAAGGTCTCTTTTCCTAGTCTCAGCTAGTAGAGTCCTTTTATTTATTTATTTTTATTATGTATAGGTTGTGTGTGTACAGTCTAGTGGTTAGACAATCATATACTTTATGTAGTGTTCCCTCAATATTTCCAGTACCCTAACTGGCACCCTACATAGTTATCACAATATTATCAAGTATATATCCTGTATTTTACTGACTTTTCTGTGACTATATTGTAACTATCAATTTGTGCTTCTCAGTTCCTTTACCTCTTTCTACCAGTGTCCGCACCCATTCAAAAGACTATATGCACCCCTATGTTCCTTGCAGAATTATTTACAATAACAAAGCTGTGAGAGCAACTCAGTACCCAGAATTGATGAGGGGATAAAAAAGCAGTGGAATATTGCTCAGCAATAAAAAGAATGAAATCTTACAATTTGAGACCTAGATAGTATTATGCTCAGTGAAATAAATTAGTCACAGAAAGATAAATACTATATGATTTCACTTATATCTGGAATCTAAAGAACAAAATAAATAAGCAAACAAAATTAAAACAGACTCAAAGATACAGTGAGAGAACTGGTGGTTGTCAGAAGAAATTACTTTTTAACTTAGAAATGATGAAACAGGGATACATTTCTTTATTGCAATTCACTTTATTATGCTTCACAATATTGCATTTTCATTGACATCAAGGCAAGACCCACCATCAGCAAAATGATTATGACTCACTGAAGGCTTACTTGATGGCTAGCATTTTTAGCAATAAAGTATTTTTTAATTAAGCTGTGCACATTGATTTTTTTATACATGATGCTATTGCACACTTAATATGCTACAGTATAGTGTAAATACAACTTTTATATGCACTGGGAAGCCAAAAAGTACATATAATTCACTTTATTGCAATATTCACTTTATTGTGGTCATTTGAAACTAAACCACAATATCTCTGAGGTATGCCTATATTAAACAATATTGAAATTTCACTTTAGTTTATTTCTAATAATAAAGAACTAGGCTTTTTAACCAATCCTCTTGCTAAAATTAACTAAAAATAATGAATAAATTTTTTTCTAATCTCCTTTAAATTATCAAAGAAATGACAAGATAATAAATTACTAGACCAAGGTTTAGGAAACTGTAAGAAACCATAAAGGCAAGAAAAGCCACCAAATCCTTTTGCCCTGAGGCCATATGCTAGCGGACTTATATTACTATTTTGAAGACCTCACAGAATAAGAAGGATAGAAATCAAAGCTTGGGGTCCACCAGGCTAAAAGGTTAATATATATATATATATATATATATATATATATATATATATATATATAATTTCAGAGAGGAAGGGAGAGGTAGAGAGATATAGAAATATCAATGATGAGAGAGAATCATTGGTCAGCTGCCTCCTGTATGCCTGTATGCCTCACACTGGGGACTGGGGATTGTGTGCCCTGACCGAGATTCAGCCATGGTCTCCTTGTTCATAGGTCATTGCTCAACCACTGAGCCATGCTGGCTGGTCAATATTAGTCTTTTGTTAACCTAGAATCTCAAATGAAGAACCCTTAGAATAAAGATAAACAAGAAGTAAAACAACCCACCCTTCCCCCTCTAAAGACAGTCCCAAGATTGAGGTGTTTTAATGCTGAAGAGAGCACAGAAAGAGAAAAAACATATCCACATATTCTGTTCCTGAGTAGTTCTCCCCAGAGTCCAGCCCCCTGGATTTTAAATTACAGACTAAATTTAAACCTAAGAGTGGCTCAGAAAACATTAAGCCATGGCTTCAATTTGAATTGGTTATAGGGAGGCAGCGTCCCTAAACACCTGGAAGAGGCAAATGCAGAACTATCTAGAGAAGGACTCCTTCACCCAACTCACAAGAATCACCAAAACTCATGTCTCATGGACAATGAACAGTGCCAAAGTCAATGGTAACCAAGTTACAAGAAACTACGTAAGTTATAATGAGAAAGGAAAAGTAGCAAAAACAAAACAGAATTATCTAAACAGATCCTGAAAGGATCCAGATCCTGGAATAATATTAGGCAAATTATAAAATGGCTATATTTAAAGAAATAAAGATTTAAAATATCTGGAGTAAACAGAAACTTGAGGGTTGGGGGGGGGGGGGTGGGTAGTGACCTAGCAGATTTGAAGAACCGATTAGAGCATCTAGAAATAAAAAACACAAAAACATAAATTGAAAACTCATATGATTTTATTCATATGTAAAATATAAAATTGGAAACAACAAGTGAATAAACAAGACAAACAAGGAAAATCTCATAGACATAGAAAACAGTACAGTGGTTACCAGTAGGAAGGGGGTGGGAGGTAGTAAAGGGTAAATTGGGTCAAATATATGGTAATGGAAGGATATTTGACTTTGGCTGGTAAACACACAATGAAATATACAAATGATGTATTATAGAATTATATACTTGAAATCCATATAATTTTATTAACCAATGTCATCCAAATAAATTTAATAAAGTATTTTTAAAACAATTAAATAAAAATAAATAAAATATAAAAGAAATCCATCAATAGATGTGTTTAAGAGAAGATTCAACAAAGTTGGAGATAACTATAATATAGAACAAAATAAATTATCCCAACTACAGCATAAATAGAAAAAAAAAAGGGAAATATAAGGGGGTAATTGAAAGAAATAGTAGATTGAAAAAGGTCTACAAAAATCAATTGTCTTGCTATTATTGATAGCAAACATTTGGAAAGTAAGATTTTCAAAAATACATTTATAATCTAATCTAATAAAAGAGTAATATGCTAATTGCATCACTCCACTACATCCCAGGCCAAGCCCACCAGCCAATCAGAGTGACTATATGCAAATTAACCAAACCAAGATGGCGGCTGGCAGCCACAGAGCCAGAGCAAACAGGAGGCTTCATTGCCCCAGTGATGGAGGAAGCTGACTGCCTAGGCAGGCTGTGGCCTCCGCTCAAGGCAGCAAAGTTTCAATTATAGAAGATAAATAAACCTCAGATATCTGCTTTCAGGCAGCCTCACTGGGAGCTTGGTTGCTGGGGGCCGTGGCCAACCTGAAAACAGCCATTAGCCCCTCACTCAGGATGGCCACACCCTCATGGGGTGAGACTCCCTGCTGGGGGGCTTGGTCAACCTGAAAACGACCCTCAACCCCTCACCAGGATGGCCAGACATCCCAGCAGGGACCTCCACCCTGAAAGGGCTTTGGCCAGCCTGAAAACAGCCATCAGCCCCTCACCCAGACTGGCTAGGCACCCCAGCAGGGACCCCAACCCTGAAGGGGCTGTGGCCATCCTGCAAACAGCCATCAGCCACTCATCCAGTCTGGCTAGGCACCCCAGCAGGACTCCCCTCCCTGAAGAGGATGTGGCCAGCTTGAAAATGGCCTTCAGCCCCTCACCCTGGCTGGCCAGGCACCCAGCAGGGACCCCTAGCCTGAAGAGGGTGTGGCCAGTCTGAAAACAACCCTAAGCCCCTCACCCAAGCTGGCCAGGAACCCCAGCGGGGTCCCCACCCTGATCCAGGACCCCTTCAGGGCAAACCAGCCTGCCTCCACCCATGCACCAGGCCTCTATCTTATATAATAAAAAGGTAATATGCAAATTGACCCTAACTTCAGAATCACTGGGAATGACTGGTCACTATGACACACACTGACCACCAGGGGGCAGATGTTCAATGCAGGAGCTGCCCCTGGTGGTCAGTGCACTCCCCAGGGGGAGCTCTGCTCAGCCACAAGCCAGGCTGATGGCTGCCAGTACAGCGGTGGTTGTGGGAGCCTCTCCTGCCTCCTCAGCAGTGCCAAGGATGTCCGACTACAGCTTAGGCCTGCTCCCTGCTAGCAAATGGACATCCCCCAAGGGCTCCTGCACTGCCAGAGGGATGTCTGACTACCAGCTTAGGCTCAATCACACAGGGAGCAGGCCTAAGCCAGCAGGTGGACATCCCTCGAGGTGTCCCAGATTGCGAGATGGCACAGGCCGGGCTGAGGGATGCTCCTCCCCTCCACCCTGATTGCACAAATTTTTGTGCACTGGGCCTCTAGTAAATAGTATAAAAACAAAATACTGTCCATTTTGTCTAGTTTGTCAACTTTGTTGGCATGTAGTTGTTCATAGTATTTGTAATGTTTTTTAATCTCTATGTCATTTATTTCCACTTTGTAATGCTATGAATTTCCCCCTCAGGACTGTTTTCATTATGGCCCATAGATTTGGGGTTGTTGTGTGTCCACAGCTTATGGCTCCCTCTGCTGAGGCTGGATGTATGTGGGAAGGACCAAGTTGTGCATCAAGGTCTGTTTTTCCTCTCCCAGGGCCAAGAGGCAGGTCAGGCAAAGACTCAAAGCAGTCAGAGATCCACCTCTGCCTGTAAGCTGATTGGTAGTCTCAATCACTTAATGGGCCTCAGGCTGTAGAGCTTTGTTGGATATACTTTAGTGAACTCTGCAGGGTGAGAGCTTTCCAATGGGTGGGGAAATTTCTTCCCATCCAGGCAAAAGCTCATTGATGAGAAAGCTCTGAATGAAAATGATGGTTTCTGCCTTTTGGGGGAATGACTCAACACATGGATCCTGAAGGTTGTCCTCTCTGCTCTCTCCCCTTCTTGCTCATGCAACTATAGTCTACTCTGCTCTCCCACTGCCGGAGCCCAAGGAAAGTGGCTACAAATAAAAGTTAGTCTTTTGGCCCTTTAAGGGGGTGTCTGCATATCTATCCATCTGTCCCTGCCAGACAGAACCCCAGGTGATTTTCACAGCCAGGTGTTATGTGGGCACCTTTTCCAGTTCTGGTGCTCTGGGCTGGAGAGCCAGATTTGGGGTTTAGACCCCAGACTTCTCTGGGAGAACCACCTACAGATGAAATATCTCTCCAGGACTCAGCTGCTGCCTGAGAAAGATGGGACTCTGACCAGCCCTCTCATGACTCCACACTTCCTGTCAGGCTCAGTGCAGTCTCCTCTTTAAGTCCTTGGTTATAAGGGTTCTCTCCAGTTAGTCTTCAGTTGGTTATTCAAGATGATTTTCCTGTATTTTAGTTTTAATTGCAGTTTGGTCCTGGGAGAATGTCAGTATAGCTTCTACTTAATCTGCTGCCATCTTCCTTCCTCCTCCTCTCTCATCTTTAGATGGGAGGATATTAGTTGACATTAATCACAAGTGACCATGAACTTGATTACATTTTGCATTATATTCAAACGAGAATGATATCCAGCCCTTTTGGTTAATTTGGGATATTTGCCTGCTATAGAACTACTTACCATAGCTACACATCATGCTATCTAGAATTAAACACACACACACACACACACCAGAAATTCACAGACATTACATATAGTGACCATGGCTAACAGAGAGGAAGAGAGAAGCGGCCTGTATGAGGAGAGAAGCCTAGAAGAAACAGTAGACTGACACAGTTTTCCTAAATTGACATTATCCTTATATATCATCATTAATTACAATGATCATCTCCTACAGTGAGCACACTGCTTGACCCTACACCCATATTTTAAATTTTTAGTACATATTTTCTTCTTAATTTTTCTCCCAGGCTTTAATAAACTGCAGTGAAAGATAAGAGAGGTCTCCATTACATGGTCTTTTGGCCTGTCCCTGCTCCCAACTATCTTAAAATACACTCAACACTTTCAAAAACAACAGTACATTTTATCACGACCAACAAGATAGCTGGCTCTCTTCGCTTCTCTTAATCCATTGTTCTCTATTTCTTTTGCAGAAGAGCAAGGCACATGAATGCTAGAACAGAGTCCAGACCTTATCTGAAACACAAGTGGAATAGCTGGGACACAAGCCCATTTTATTTTTCCAATATGCAAGAAGAATGCATATTCTTGCTATGACCTTAAAAGCCAAATGTATTCTCTTCCAGAGAGATATAAAATCATATTTTAAGGAAGAAAACCACCTGTTCACTTCATTGCCTTTCTGCTTCACATATTCTTCCAAATAACACAAATTGGGCACCCTATAAAGCCTTATTACCAAGGTAACTCCTTCACTTTACATGTAGTATCTCAACTTTGTTACCCACCATTCAAATTTTATTGACTCCCTACTTGTCCACCACGTTAAACTATTTTCTTTACAATTTCCTATAGGTTGCCTTACTCAAAGGGCAGGGTCAGGTTATTGTGAAGAACCCCTTCTTTTGTGAAACTCTCTCCTTTGACTTCTATGCCTTCTCTCACTGTCTCTGTCCTACCACTCTGCTGAACCTTTTTCTATATTCGTTGCAGATTTCCTCCTCAACCTGTCCCTAAAATGTACATATTCTTCACAGCTCCATCCCACAGCCCTTCATTTCTCTCATTTTTTATACTTTCAGAATGCTTCCACACAAATTCATGGTTTCACTTACCACTCACTTAAAGACCACTCCTAAATCTCCTCCAGCAAAGCTCTCTCCCTCCTGGTGTCCAGATTTATGCATTATTATACCTACTAGAAACACCATTAAGATGTTCCCCAGATACCTTGTACTCAATGGGGCTGTCTTTGCTTGGGGTGACATAACAAAATAATAAAGAAAGGATGGCTTAAAAATAGAAATTTAATATGACAATGGAAAGAAATTAGACTTTGGGTGGGGAGTATACAATAGAGCACACAGATGTCAAATTATAGTCTTGTACATCTGAAAGTTGTATGATGTGCGAAGTAAAACAAAGGTATGGGTGTGGGAACTTGGCAAGTCCAAGGATATTATTTAAGGTGAGATCTAAAGGGTACTTGTGCGGTTATTAAAAAGAAGAAATTTAATAAAAACTTTAATAGGTAATATCACTGATAATTTACTTAGTGCCCATATTTTATTAGCACTTTATATGTATTAGCTCGTTTAGTCTCATTCTATGTAAAGTAGATACTATTAATATTCTTATTTACAGATGATAAAATGGATGCAGAGAACTTAGAAGGTGGACTCCCAGTTACCAGTTAGGCATAGACTATTGGAATTGCCTGCTAACTAGTTTTTCTGCATTCTCTTAGGTATCTGTCTAATCCTTTTCATAACATACCTATAGGAGTAATCTTTTCTAGCGGTCATCATCATATTTCTTTGGTCAAAAGTCTTCAGTGGCCCAGCAAGTGTGGTCCAGTGGTTGAGCATCAACTTATGAGCCAACAGGTCATGGTTTGATTCCTGGTTATAGTAGAGGTCCTGCAGGAGGCAGCCAGTCAGTAATTGTCTCTCATCATTGATGTTTCTGTCTCTCTCTCCCTCTCCATCCCTCTCTCTGAAATTAAAGGGAAAAAACACATTTTTAAAAAATTTTAAGTCTTCAGTGGCTCCTCATGCTTTCAGACAACATTCAATTCCTTGGCATTGCCTACAATGCCCTTCATGATACAGCTCCTGCTTACCTCTTCGGGCCCTTTTTGGAGAGGCAGTTCACCATAAGCATTAAGTGTCTCTGTACTTTACTTGCTGAGTGCACCAGACTGTAAGACTCATTCATCTCCTGACACTGAGCAGTCCCTTTAGCTAGCCACATAGATTTCTAACTAGATCAAGGTGCCACAGAAAGACGACTGTATAACTACTTGGTCTATCAGAGGGGGACTGGATAATGGGTTGTTTGCTTAAAAGTATTGTGTCCTTGGCTTTGGGTTCCTTAGCTACAATGCAAATCCAATGCAAATGTTCAATACAATGAATGTGTTGCAATATCTGGGTCCATTACATCACCCATGTGGAACTTTGGGAAGAAGGGAATTCATGAAAATATGCTGATACTCATCCTGCTTGCTATACCATCCTATATAATAAAAGCCTAATATGCAAATTGTTTGACCGGGAGTTTGACCACTCTCTATGATGTGTGCTGACCACCAGGGGGTGTTTCGAAATATGGCGGGTGTTGTTGATGCAGCGCTGACAGCGGGCAGCAGTGGAGGTACTGCTGGCCCCAATGGGCCCCGATGACAGCAGGACCACAGTGGGATGGTGGAGAAGGTGAGCAGGCAGCACCAGGACAAGGCAAGTGCGAGTAGGGGCCCAATTGCCCCACCAATCACCTCACAGACTCAGACAGCGACTGGTGGCAGTGAACAATTGCCCTGCAGACAGCAACCAGCAGCCAGCATGCCCTGATCTCCTAATCGGGGCCGGGCCTCAGGCTGGAATGGGGAACTGGGGTGTATGGTGGCGGGTGCTGTGGGACTTCGTCCTCTCACCAGCTACCTAAGTGAGGAATGGTGATGGAGACAGAAATGCAGTGAGAATATGGGGTGTCCACTGAGCTCACTCTCACTCCCCTGCTACCCTCACCTGGGATGCCAAGACTCACATGTCGGGGAAGCTTCCATGCTCAGGTGCCAGGCACCCATGCAGCCTCTTCCAGGTGAGCCAGACTGCAGCTGCCTGGACCGCAGGGGCTGGTCGGGCTCCCTGTGGGTTCACACAGGAGCTGGTCTTTGAGGCTGGCCAAGAGAGAGTGCACTGCCTGCCCAGATTCCATGTGGGCCCAGAGGCCCATGCTATGCCCTGGCCTGTGGCATCCAGCTGTGCTCACTGCATCTCCATGTGGAGACTTGGGCACCGTGACTCAGATAGAGGGGGGCACGTGGGGGCCCAGGGACCCAAGTGCTGCCCAGGGCCCAGAGGTCAGCTGGGACCTGCCCTTCCACACTAGCTGCTCATGCTTTGATCACTGGCCAAGCCTAGGGACTGCACCTGTGCACGAATTTCATGCACCAGGCCTCTATTTAAACTAATAAAAGCGAAATAGTAAAATTAACCGTTTCTCCGAGACAGGGTAAGCCACGCCCACCAGCCAATCAGAGCGGCTGTATGCAAATTAGCCCAGCCAACATGGCGGCCGCCACTCACGGACCTGAGTAAACGTTCAGGCAGCGTCCCTTGCAGCAGGAGCGAAAGCGATACTGTTTTCGGCCCTTGGCGGCAGGCTCCGAAACATGTTTCAATAATGTAACAATCATAGAATCCTCAGGAGCTGAAGGGAACAGCAGCCTAGCCTGCCTTACTAAGAGTAACAAAGTCTCATTATAGAGGCTGCGCTGCGAGGTGAAGCAGAGGAGGTTTCGTTACCTCAGCCCACCTCAGCTTAAAGGAACAGAAACCTGCGTCCAGCCAGCCTTGCTGGGACATTGGGCAATGGGAGCTGTGGGCAGCCTTAAAGCCCCTCACCCAGGCTGGTCAGGCACGCCAGCAGGTGGGCATCCCCCGAGAGGTCCCAGACTGCAAGAGGGCACAGGCCGGGCTGAGGGACCTCCCGAGTGCACAGAGCGGCTGCAGGGCGGGACAGCGCAGGACCCAGGACCCGTGATGGGAAAGAGGCGGCAGGGTTGGAGGGCACCGGGAAGCGGGTAAGAGGCGGCAGGGTTGGAGGGCACCAGGAAGCGGGTAAGAGGCGGCAGGGTTGGAGGGCACCGGGAAGCGGGTAAGAGGCGGCAGGGTTGGCGGCCTGCTTGGTAGGCTTCCCAGGCCCTTTGCGGGGCATCGGGGAGTGGGAAAGAGGCAGCGGGAGGGGGGGTCTCGGCCTGCTTGGTGGCTGCCCAGGCCCTTTGCGGGGCATCGGGGAGTGGGAAAGAGGCAGCGGGGGTGGGGGGGGA